>BLBF01000094.1:613270-662606 GCA_015471245.1 Laticauda colubrina | reverse complement strand
ATTTCATTCTTAAAAGTTCTGAACAGAAGAAGTTAAACTTTGCCAAAAAACCTTGGTCAAATTAGCGTACCTAAGTGGATGGTGTTGAGATGATGGACCAAGCTTGCTAATCAATGGTGCTAGCATTCCTGACACCCCATTAATTAGGCACAAAAAAGTGAGTCTGTGATACATTAGAAAAGTGAATGAATATATAACAGTGTATTTTTAAAAAGAGTTCTGCAAATTTGCATATTAAAACAATTATTAAAAATATTTTTGATTTGGAGTAGAGTATTTTATTAGTTCATTCCATTTCTTTACAGCTTTTTCTTAGATATAGACATTGTGGAAGCCATTCTACCAATCTGGGAAAATTTTTTTAAAAGTATTTGATGGTTAAAAATAAAAAGCTAAAAGTATCCCGTGCACCTCCTAAAAACTTTGGACATTTAAAATTCTTTGAAAAATCAAGGAATTTTTTTAAATAATTCTCTGAACATTATTCTTGAAATTGTCGGAGCATTCTTTCAAAAAAATAAGCAGCTTAATTTTGAAATTGAAAATACATTTGAAATTTTCTGCTTTTTTTCTGATCCACAGACAACTGACAGTTTCCTAAAATTTTAGCTTTCCAAATGGTGCCAAACCAATTGTGAATTTTCAGTTGACTAATAAAAATAAAAAGACATCTGGTAGAATCTTATCAGACTAATAATTTTTATTAAATGGAAATTACACATAATGATTTTCTCTGGAATTTGAAAAATCTGAAGCAACAGATAAAATGTTAGCATTCCACATGGCCTGTATGTGCTGCAGAAAATGAAAACCTTTGCAAGTACTTGACAGATTAGTACAACATTTGCAAAGTCGAACTTTCAGTGTTTATTGGCTTCCTGACAGAGTTGTGAATTATCATGAGAACTCACCAAAGCATTCTTTGATTCCTGATGACTATGATTCAGAGAACGAGTGCCCAAACTCTTACTTTGGTCTATAAAGCAGTCGGTAATCTTGTTCTAAACTATCTGCTCTTGAAACATTAGAGCTTGATGAGTCTGGAGGCATTATCTGATTCATAGTATAATACCAAATGCTCAGAAGTCAGTCTCTTTCTCTGCTGGATTCTGATTCTGAAATTTCTCTGATTCTGAAATTCTATCTCCCACTAGATTGCATTCCTGAAACAAAGTAACTTTTGTGACAAGTAACACTATACCACAATAGAAAGATTGTAATAAAGCTTGACAACCCCTTGCCTGATTCCAGGAAAACTGTCTATTCCTTGGATGCAGTTGTTGATAGAATTGGTCAATACAATTTTGCTGCATTTTGGTGTGTAAAAATAGGTCCGAGAATGGAAGAGTTTTAAACAAAAACAAGTGATTCACTATCCCATTCAAAAAGTCCTATATTGATCTTGTAATAGCAGAGTACCAGCTTCTAAATTTTACCTCAACTCTGTTGCAGGAAAAGAAGGCCATAGAAATAGCTATATTTCTAGCTATAGCTAGAAATGGCTATCAACAGAACTAGGAATCACTGTGGGCTACTAGGATTATCATGCCATGGTAGGACTCAATGATTATGTCAATCTTAAAAAGTTAATTCTGTTGTAATACTCCATGCGCCACTGGAAACTGAGTTTATTTGTCATTTAATGTCCATGATGTTCCAAAAAAAAACCCAATGTCCTGAAGGGCTTTTCAGAGATGCAGGTATAATTAGATGCTCCTGCTCCTAGTGTTTGTGCTGCTCCTCTTGTTACCCAAGTCTAATTTTGAGAATTGAAAATGATCATATTTCCTCAGATGGTGTTAAAGCTGGAGTTATCACTGATCATTTTTACACACCCTAAATTAGGTTTATGTGTATGTGTGTGTATTCTAGAAATCCAATTTTACTTTATCTTGTAATTGAATTTCACAAGGCTTATTGGATTTGTATGTGGATTAAACTAAAGCTCCCACATACCATTGAACTTTCTTTAAAAACACACTTTTCAAATAATGATTATCCAAAACTTATACAATCCCTGAGGTCCTACATATTGCAGTTTGGCATTGCAGTAGATCCAGTGAAGTTTTGAAAAAACAAAGGAAGAACTGCAGTTTGGATTCTTAGTTTTGTGTTGCCGAATCTTTTTTTTCCAACCATAAAAGTAACTGAGGACTTGAGGGTTGTACCAAAGAAAGTAGAATGAACATAGCAATCTGTGTCTATTTATCTTCTTTTAAAAAAGAAAAACAGCACTAGGTACCAAATAATTGCTCAAACACTGCAAAAACTGGCATTTTAGGAACATTTCCTACAGTGAAATATAACAAAGCAGACACAAGGATAAAGC
This sequence comes from Laticauda colubrina, assembly GCA_015471245.1. Taxonomy (NCBI): domain Eukaryota; kingdom Metazoa; phylum Chordata; class Lepidosauria; order Squamata; family Elapidae; genus Laticauda; species Laticauda colubrina. The sequence continues at coordinate 660,277 of BLBF01000094.1, read as the reverse complement.
AATACTGCTCAATAGTATGATTTCAAATACACAATTTCTTGTCTGAGATACTAGTATCAATATGCACAATGAACAGAACAATAATCATGCATATTCATTGATGAGAATGCTCAAACTTACAGTAAGAAATGATAAAATGTTACTATAGTATTTTTCTGTAAAGAACAGAGATTTATTTTGTTGCAACTATTTACAATTCTAGCAAAGTTAGATGAAGACTTTCAGTTTAAGTAGACACAAAAATGGTTGGTGGTTAAGAAACCAATCCTGCCTTTTTGCTTGGAGGGACCAGCTTATTGAAGTATGATTAGTTCAATGTAGAAGGTAGTCTTGCAAAAATAATAGACATGCTGGAGGTACTTCAAGATCTTTTTTACTGATAACATGAAGAATGAAGGTTCTGTGAAAAGAATGATCAGATCCTTGGTGCATGTTTTAAAAAGAGCAATAGAAGCAAAAGCAAAAACATGTTGACTGTGTATATCAATTTATAATTAGTTATATTTTATGGATGGCATTGGTAAAAACTTACTCAAGTAACTGGTATCTTTATCAATATGTCCATAAAGATATTTTAGGAAGGATCAGTATGGAAGCATGCCTTCTTTCAAGATGCTTTTCTATTTTGTGGTCTAGCCTATAGGTTTGACATTTCTTGGTGGCCTTTCATATACATTTTTTTCTTTATTTATGAAATTAATATCACTGCTTGTCTTAATAAATAATGATTCACTTCATAGTAGAAAACATCAATAAATATCATTAGATAGATATCAATACATAGTAAGATGGTAATATATACATTTAATAAACATACACAAAAATATATGTAAACTACAAACATGTACTTTCTATATGAAAATGTGCAATTTCTATATTATTCAGGATTAATGAAAATTCCTACTAGCCTTCTCTGCACGATTGTCATCCATGTGCATTAAGCTACAAGTCATCTCATCTCATTTCAAGTTCAACACAGTTGGAGCCTGGGTGGAAATGCTCCTTTATTAAATTTTATACTATTCTTGTATCTTTTCTGTCTAAGTTTACATAACCCCAGCTGCTATTATAAAGGCAGCTTTTTCCATCTTTGTATTCTGATAATGCTTTAGCACTGGGAGCCATGAGCACTATTCAACCGCAATTGATTATTCAGAAATCTTGTAGGTTTGTAAACCATCTAGTTTTTATTTATTTTTATTCATAATCCACTGATTAATTGTTCTAACTTCAGGAATTTTCTTCTTAGTTCTAGGTTGCTTCTCTCCTTTATTAGTTTCCACCCATTGCTTCTTGTCCTGCCCTCAGATGCTTTGGAGAATAGCTTGACTCCCTCTTCTTTGTGGCAATCCCTGAGATATTAAAACACTGCTATTATGTCTTCCCAAGTCCTTCTTTTCATTCAACTAGACTCAATTCCTGCAACTGTTCTTCATATGTTTAGCCTACAGTCCCCTAATCATCATTGTTGCTCTTCTTTGCATTATGGCAACCAAAATTGAATGCAGTATTCCAAGTGTGGCCTTACCAAGGAATTATAAAATGGTATTAACACTTCATGTGATCTTTATTCTATCCCTCTGTTGATGCAGCATCAAACTGTCTTGACTTTTTGGCAACTGTAGCACACTACTGGCTAATATTTAAGTAATTGTCTACTAGAATTCCAAGATCGATCTCATGGTTACTATTATTGAGTGAGGTACCACCAACACTATATCTGTACATTTTGATTTTCTTGCCTAAATGTAGAACCTTACTTTTTTCACTAAATAATTTCATTTTGTTAGATGGTGCCCAATGTTCAAGTCTGTCAAGATCATTTTGTATCTTAAGCCTATCTTCAGTGTTGGCTATTCCTGCCAGTTTGGTGTCATCTGCAAATTTGATGAGTTCCTCATATATCTTTTAATCCAAATCATTGATGAAGATGTTGGGTACTGGGCCTAAAACAGAACTTTGTGGTACCCCACTGTAAACTTCTCTCTACATAGATGCAGGTACATTGAGGACTACACATCAGCCAGTTATGAATCCATCTTGTGGTGATATTGTCTAACCCATATTTTTCTATCTTATCATCTAGTAGGTTGTGGTCTACTTTATCAATGCCTTACTGAAGTCCAAGTAAATTATATCCATGACATCTCTCCGGTCCATAAGATTATTTTGAGTGGTGTATGCATAGAACATAAAAGCAAATTTAAAATGATTAGATGAAGGTAAAGATTGTTCATGTCTGGCTCTTGAGCCTGGTGCTCATCTCCACTTCTTAGTTGAGGGAGACAGTGTTGTCCAAAGACATTCTGTGGTCATGTGGCCAACATGATTATATGCTGGGGCACACAGAATACTATTATATATATGGCACTCAAGTAAAATGGTAACTATGGATGTTAATTCAGCCAAGAAATGGAGCCCTTCATACATTCACAATCACATATTTCCAGACATACGAAAGACCAACAGTGTCGAGTCATCCTGATCTCTGAAAGAAAAAAATTCCAAAGGGCAGGGGAGAAGTCACCTCTGCTAGTTCCCATCAGACAACATTTTTTAACTGACAGGACCTGTAACATGCCCAATCAGCATGTTGAATTGAATGAATAAATAGTAGTTTATTGACAATTTTATATGACAGCATGCCATTGTCAGTTGAAATAAATGTTGACTGAATCAGTAATGATAGTGAGATAGTTTTCCCTACCTTTTAAAGAAATGCAGTAGATTTTGCTGCAAACACTTTCTATTTCTTTGCCTCCAAATGGATATATATATATATATCCTCATCCTACAGACAATTTTTAAAGAAAAAATCACAACAATCCATTCAATCTGGATGTATAAGACTAATATCTTCTAAATTCCCATCTGGCATATTAAATCTTTTGAAACCCAAAACTTCTGCTTGGTTTCAGCTAAACACATTCTTAAATATCTCTTTCCCCAAATCAAAAAGATTTAATATCTTCAGTTTTAATTCCATGTCTGTCAAAGTGACTGTTAATTATCAGCACTGCAAGAGGATGGTCTGAAATAGTAACAATATAAAGGGCATTGCTAATTATATATTAATTATGCCACTGTGATTAATGTATATGAAATAATATTTCTGCATACATTTTTATAAATATAAGATTATATGGCACTCCAGCCATTTTAAATACAAATCAGTATGCTATATATTTTCCATGCAATGCATTTTTATTATAACTGACAAAATAGATACTATTTTTAACATAATGTTAAACAACTCATTGAAGATACATACCTTATGCATTGAGAGGTCATAATTATATTAGCAAGTAGTGGGAAATCATTCATCAATATAGTCTCTTGCAATATTCACATTTTTCATGTAGCTTGTAACTGTCACTGTTGCCATCTTATTGCCAACTGTATACAAGCAAAAAAAAAAATCTTGTTAAATATACATGGTTAAATCATTGATTAACTTTCACATATTTCATTCATACAATAAGAATAATCATATCACCTGTGTTGGAAAATAGCTTTTCCATAGTATGAAATGTCTCAAAATAAAGACAGCTCTATTTATAGAAAGTGCAGCTCTCAAATAAAATGCGAGGCAGAAAGACAGAGAGTTTAAATTATGGAGTAGCACAAAGTGCATGGTGCGCAGTTTATCATCCCACATGCTTTTAACCAAGTTAAGAGAGAAACTATGAAGAATAAATGATAGAAGCTTCTGTTTTCTTCTCCACTTCTCTGGTCCTGAAGTTGCTCCATCCTCATTTTCTTTTCATTTTATAAAAAGTCACTAGAATATCAGAAATGAATCGCTTCCAAGTATCAAGAGGAATAAAACTGTATGCTAATTCAAAATGGGCAGCAGCCATTCAGTCAAGGGTTGCCCAAAATTTATTTCCTAAACTGAAAGTAGGATTTTTTTTCCATCTATGCATTGACTCTTATGTAATCTATTTCCATCATTCTCTGGCCAATTAACCATCTCTTTAAATAAAACAAAACTGATTATGAGATGCCCATTGCAATTGCCCTTGCAATCAGCTACTACAATCAAGCCACAACAGGTCCCACAGAAAACCTCCTTAGAAGAATGTATATAATGCAGACAGCAACTCAAGTCATTCTGGAGAGTGGTACACCTTAATCATAATAAATTGGTGGATCTAGAGGGTGTGGAAGATTAGGGTCTATTTTGGCATCTACTCCAAACCACTCACAAAGCTACTAGGTTATTCCATACTATTTATTGCCAAAACCAGCTCTCATGCGTGCATGTTTATAAGCTACTGTGATCCAACAGTAACATTAATTTAATTTAACAATGGCAACAGTGCCCAAAGAGGGAGGGAATAAAAATAAGTAACAGTTAGGGTTCCAAGTGCAAAGTCAAAGCCTTTCCCTATCTTAAACATCTATTCTGTTATACCAGTAGATTAAAATATGTGGCTGCAGCCACCATTGTGATTTTTTTGGTGAGGGATCACCTTGTGTGATACTAGTACATGTTAACTTGCAAAATATTTCTCTTTGTATTGTTACACACCAAAGGTGGCATTCAGCAGGTTCTGAGCAGTTCTGGAGAACCAGTAGTGGAAATTTTGAATAGTTCGGAGAACTGGTGGTAACCTTTCCCCAGGAGTAGGAGGGAATGGAGATTTATGGTGTCCTTCCTCTGCCATGATTACCAAGCCACATCTACCAAGCCATGACATGCCCACCAAGCCATGCCCACAGAACCAGTAGTAAAATGTTTTGAATCCCACCGCTGTTACGCACATCCTGATATACAGCCTGGTATGAATAAAGATGTTATCAAAAATAGGTTCTATGAGTTTGACAATACTATTCTTAGAAATGTGCATATGACCTTTTTAACAAAAAATTCTCATTGCTATCAGTAACAAAATACTCAGGAGTATACTGAGGAGTAATCTTAAAGCAATTTCCAAATTCAGTCAGAGGATTCACTAGAAGTCTCTTTTCTCATAGTTATCTCCAAGCTGTTCCTAAAATAGATTTACACCCATAATATAATACCAGACATTCCTGTAGCTATATTCTATTAAATTATTGGGAAGATATTTCATAAAGGTAATAACATATCTCAATAAACCAAAATAAGAATCTTCAATTCAGTGGTCCTTTTGAACTTAATGTAGAATGTGCCTTAAATATGCTTCTTTGGTGTCCCACCTTCCATGCCCCTGAATTTAATGAAAATAATAGTCACTTGTAAAAGAAAGGCAATTCCTTTGGTGTAATTTATTATATCCAACTTCAGAGCAATTTATGTAATATGAACTGCCTAACAAGCTGGAAAACTGAAATATTGAACATATATTATCAAAAAAGAGTACATTTGTTTCATTTTCAGTATTATGGCAATATCTTGAAGGAACCCCGCAGTGAAGGGATGTTGAACTTTATTCTCTTGCTTTTGTTTTAGACAATAAACCATTATAGGAGTTTAAGGTCTGAAACTAAGAATGCTAACAAAGAAATAAGCTATTTTGTGAACAGTTACATTTAATAGCTTTTTTCTTTGCGTTCTTTGCAAATTTTATCATAAATTGTTCAGTTTTGTGTTGTATTGTATTGTAAGAGGGTGAAAAGGCCTAATACCCAGCATTATGAGGAAAAAGAAATCCAGTTACACTAAACGTGCCGCTGGACCTGATCAAAAGGAGGCTTCAGAAATACAAAACCTGAAAACTCCTTCCTAGCTTGAACTAACTAGGAACCTAAGGGAAAAGTGGTGAAAAAACTACAGCAGAAGCTGCAGTTCTGGGATCAACATTCATAAGAAAACTGAAGGTAGGAAGAATATGGTCCTACTGCACTCCACAAGCTTAGAAATCTACAACAGTATGTATGATATGTATACCTACCCAACTAGGGCAACTCCACAGAAAGTCTGAGTACATTTGGAAACTATTTTGAAGCAAAAAATCTAAAAAATAAACAAAAAGCAGTTTAAAATTCTGGATCCCATTAACTGGAAGAGAGCACAGGGTATACATTTTTAACAAAATAGAAGACTGAAATCCAACATTTGTATATTTGGGAAACATCTGAGGCTGTATGAGTAAATTCTGTTCATTATCAAGCCAAATTCTGTTCGTCTGATACTTTGACATAGTGATTGAACTTCTATCAGGAAATGCATGGTGCAGCCCCGAATCTCAGAAAATAAAAAGGAATTCATTCAAAGGCCTTGAAAGACCTGGTTACTTTCCAGGGAAACACGACAACTATGTACGTTCAGAAACACTATCAATAAATTCATAAATGCATAAAAATGCTGATCAACAATAAACCTAAACCCAGCATCCCCCAATCTAGAGAAATTTCCAGAGGTATTGGCAAAGAGATAAAGCTATAAGATATCTAGTGATACAGAGGAAGAAAAATGGGGTTCATAGTATGTTTAAGCAAAATAAACCCAACATTGTTGTTGGACTTTCTCTATGTTCCAACAGCAGATGATATTCAAAAAAGAACAAAGGAAAATAAATATTTTAGGAGACAAATAGAGAAATTGACTATATGCTTGACCTGAATCTAAACAATCAGCTCAGAATATTTACATTCAGATCCCCATGTTTGTGGTATTGCTCCCATAGACTATTGTTTAGCCAGTGAACTGAAATGTTAGAATATGTTCCGGAGATACTGAAGGAGTGTGCATGTTGTATATTTGGACATTTAAAGCCAAGTGCTAGCTGAACCACAGAGAATCCATGCTTAATTGAAATGCAATCTCTTTTCATTTTGCTCAACAAATAACCTTTACGAGTGATCATGAGTCTTGATGATGCAGTGGTTAGAGTGCAGTTCTGCAAGCTAATTCTGCTGCAGCCAGCTACCTGAAATTTGGCAGATTGAATCTCATCAGGCTCAGTGTTGACTCACCTTCCATCCTTGGGTAAAATGAGGACCCAAATTGTTGGGGGCAATATGCTGTAAATTGCTTAGAGAGGGCTGTAAAGCACCATAAAGTGGCATATAAGTCTAAGTGCTATTGCTATTGCTATGATGGGTAATGATGTGCCAAAGATCAGGAGAAAATCAAATTTAACTTATGGATAAAAGTTTCAAAGGGTGGGCCTCTGGATGTTCTAGGGGCTCAGGAGAGCTCCTAGCTAAGACTCTGTGGGGCTTGGAGAAACCCCCCCCCCAATAACCTAGAAAGACTAGAACAATAAACCAACACCTTTTCAAGTTTTTTTCTTTTTCTGGGCACTTAGCAAAGAGCATTTCACACCTCATAAAAACCAAAAATCAGCTGGGAGGCACGAGCATGCGCAGTGCAGATAAGTTTGTCTGGGGCTCGTATGCCCACACAAATGGCTCTGTATGCCACCTGTGGCACACGTGCCATAGGTTCACTATCCTGTGATAGAGTATCGTATAATAGAAAACATTGTACATGTAGTACAGTTCATTTGGTGTCAGTTTGAAGTTACAATGGCACTGAAAAAAGTGACATGACCATTTTTCACACTTACAACCATTGCAGCATCCCCATTATCATGTGATCAAAATTTAGAACTTTGGCAATTTACTCATATTTACTCATATTTACAGTTACAGTGTTCTGGAATTAGGTGATCATCATTTGTGACCTTATGACAAACAAATTAAGTGGGAAAGCCAAGATTCATTTAACAACCATGTTATCAGCTTATCTGCAGTGGTTCATTTAACAATTGTGGCAAGAAAGGTTGCAAAATGGGAGCAAAGCTCATTTAACCATTGTTTCATTTTGCAACAGAAATATTGTACTCAATTCTGGTCATACGTTGAGGACTACCTGTTATTGTAACATTCTAATATAACTTAAATATTGAATGTATTATAGAAGCTGTAAGGAAGTAAGATAATGCTGTATACTCTTCTCATATTTATTCAATGTAAACGTGCATATACGAAATGGACCGGAAGAAGACAAATGTGGCTTTAAAATTTGAGGAACATATCCTGTACTACGCTAATAACACTATTGTGATTTTGGGGGTGTCTAGAAACTCTAGTAATAAAAGTCAAGGAATACAATAACAAAACAAGACAAAATTAAATATATAGAAAATCTAACTAATGTCAAAAGTTAAAACAACTAATCTTAGGATTGACACTGGAGATGCTACAATGATAGATATCTTGTGCCTTTAAAGGCCCTGTCACACTGGCCGACGGATGCAAAACGTCAGTAAAAAGAACACAGCGGACGAGAAAAATGTTCCATCCATTGTTATCCACTCTCAAAAGCGGCAAAAATATGCATAACCAGAGCGGATAACATGGAAAGGAACGGATGGGGGGAGGACGCAGGGCGGATGGAAAGCAGATGCGGATGGAAGTGGATGGCACATCCGCAAGGCTTCTGGGGGACCGCAGCAAAGCAGACGTAGAACCGATACAGTGGATGCAGAGGGGACGCCGAGCGGATGAAGTGGATTTCGAGCGAATGAAGTGGATGCACAGAGGAAGCCTAGCGGATGCCTAGCGTTCAATGCGCATGCGGGGAGGATGCATTGCGTCAGCCCCGCGGATATAAAGGGAAGCAGCTTCCAAGCAGGTTACCATTCAGAGGAAAGACCTGCTTCCAGACACATCGAGTGCCTTGCCAGCCTTGCTGCCAGCCTTGCTGCCTGCCATCCTGCCATCCTCCCTGCCAGCCTCCCTGCCAGCCTCCCTGCCAGCCTTGCTGCCTGCCTGCCTGCCTGCCAGCCTGCCTGCCTGCCTGCCAGCCAGCCTGCCTGCCTGCCAGCCTGCCTGCCTGCAAGCCAGCCTGCCTGCCAGCCTGCCTGCCAGCCTTGGTGCCTGCCTGCCTGCCAGCCTTGCTGCCAGCCTTGCTGCCTGCCATCCTGCCAGCCTCCCTGCCAGCCTCCCTGCCAGCCTCCCTGCCAGCCTTGCTGCCAGCCTGCCAGCCTGCCAGCCTGCCAGCCAGCCTTGCTGCCTGCCTGCCAGCCTTGCTGCCAGCCAGCAACCCCACAACCCTGGGGAAGACAAGAAAGCCTCAGCCATCTGCTTCCAGCCCTGGCAAGAGGGACAGGGCCACCCTCCCACACCCTGGCCCTCACTCTGCTTCTGCTGGGACTTCTGTAGCACAGGCTCGCGCTTCTGCGGCTGGGGCTTCTGCTGCTTCTGCTTCTGGAGGAGCTGATGATGATGCTTATGGCGGTGGTGCTTCTGCTCGTGCTTACTCTGCTGATGCTGCTTCTGGCGGTGGTGCTTCTGCTGATGCTGCTTCTGGAGGAACTGCTGATGCTGCTTATGGTGGTGGTGCTTCTGCTCGTGCTTACTCTGCTGATGCTGCTTCTGGCGGTGGTGCTTCTGCTGGTGCTTACTCTGCTGAAGCTGCACCTTGTCCTGCTGGCCGGCTCGTGCTCCTTGTCTTGCTCGTGCTCCTGGTCTTGCCCATGCTCCTGGTCTTGCTCGTGCTCCTGATCTTGCTCATCCTGCTGGTCCTGCTCGTGCTCCTGGTCCTGCTCATGCTCCTGGTCCTGCTGGTGCTGTTGGTGCTGCTGGTGCTGCTGGCGCTGCTGGCGCTGCTGGCGCTGCTGGTGCTTACTCTGCTGATGAAGATCCTGGTCCTGCTGGTGCTGCTTCTGCTGATCCTGGTCCTGCTGGTGCTGCTGGCATTCCTGCTGCTGCTGCTGATCCTGGTCCTGCACTGTTGCAGAACAATGGTGGCTGCCAAAAGGACTTTGTTACGATCCAAGGTGGACATGACTGGATGCTGTGGAAGAGCAAGAGGCAGATGAAGGCTGCAGAGGTCTGCACATCAGGGCTGCTGAACTGAAAGTGAAATCCAGGTGAGTTGCTTCCCCTTTTTATAGGCAATATAGGTTTTCTCCTATGTGTCCTTTTGCATCCTCTAGGCATCCTCTAGACATCCTTAATATCCGAGATAGGTCCCCTCTGTGAACGTTTTTCTGTTTTAAATGCTTTCTTTGTGTTCTGCATCTGCCTTCATCCTTTTTCCGTCCGTGCTACTAAAGTTGCGCATCCGTTCCGCATCCATTCCACTTCCTCCCTGTGTCCGCTTTCTGCTGGAGCGGATGTGAGCTGTGCGGATGCGCAGCGGATGTCTAGCAGATGTAGCGGATGTGTTATGGATGACGACGGATGCAGAACGGATGTTCCCCATATGCCTAGTGGATGCAGAACGGAAGCATTGGTTACATTTTCCGCTCAGAAAGTTTTGAGCAGCTCAAAACTTTTTGAGCGGATGAAATGTCAATAGACGGATGCTGGACGGATAGAGAGGAAGCAAAATGGAGGCAGTGAGTACAGAACGGAAGCATCGTGTTAACCAACGGATGGCAAGTGTTTTTCTCCATTTTACATCCTCTTTCCATCCGTTGGTGCAGTGTGACAGGGGCTTTAGATTCAATCATTACCCATACAGGAACAAGCAGTCAATAAATATTTTGCAGAATAGCACTGGTGGAGCAGCCACGAAGACCTTGGAAAATTTATTCAAATGTGATCTGTCCGTACTTTCAAAGATCAGAATCATCCCTCCCCAGTGAGCCATAAAGGTAAATCCAATAAAAGATCCAAGCTGATTAATTTGCAAAACAAACAGGAGACAATACAATGTTTATCATAGCAAGTAATTAGTTTTGTTTCAGTGACATCAAGCAATAAATGCCTGGAGAATATATTTATTAACTAATATATATGAATTGAATTTGATTGAATTTGGTAAAGTGTGATTTGACACAGAGGGAATTTGTCTCTGGTACCAAAACACTTAGTGTACATGCAAACCAGAATAATATTCATAATCATAATAATACCAATAAAAGAGAGGAAGAAAGAAAACAATGATAAATAATAGTACTATAACCGCAGTACATGGGTAAATATACATAGACATTAGATAGCACAGTAAGAATGAGGTGTTCAGCAGAGTGATGTCACAGGGGAGAAAACTGTACCTGTATCTAGTTATTTTGGCATCCAATGTCCTATAGCGGTACCCAAGGAGTTGAAACAGTTTAATTTAATTTCAGATAGGAAAGAAATGAAATTGTTTTAAGCCTTTGGTTCTAGCAACATTCCCTCTTTTTTGTAATATTGTCCTACTTATCATTCCGATCCTACCTCTGGAAAGAAATTGTGCATTGTTAATAGCGGCAATCAGCATTTCAATGTGTGCTTCTCAATGAATTGAGATGTTTAATATATGTTCAAGTTTGCTGTAGTGGTTGGTCATTAGATTAGAAATCAGTAGACTGCAAATTCCAGTCTCACCTGAGACACAAAGCCAGCTAGATGGCTTATCCTTAGGCACAATTTTTCAGCTGCAGGAAGCAGGCAATGATAAGCCATTTCTGAAAACCTTCCCAAGGAAACTGCAGAGTCTTATCCAGGCAGACTGAACAAACAGATGAATGGAAGAATCAAAAGCAGTTTTTGGGATTGTTCTCTACGTAACGCTGCATATTTTACATTGTATGCCATCAGAATATCTTCAGGGTGTTGCTTGTTCATGTAGTCACATGGATTGCACATGCATGGCATGTTTTGAACCTTTGAAGCAGGAAAAACAAAATCCTAATAAGTTAAAATCTGCACATGATTGTAAAAAAACAAAAATAACATGACTGGATCTTCTATTTGTAAACTTCCCTGCAGCCAAATGTTAACTGAATTGGACTGCCAAACTTTAACCCCTGGTGCCTACTTTTGACATCTCCTAAGGAATGTCTATCAAAAATTATATTTGAGCATGTTATCAAGCATTGACTTGATTAATCTGGCTTAGAGTTAGTATTTCCAAAATCATGTTTTATTGTGTGGTATAAAAACTCAAACTATGGTAATGAACTGGACATACCTTAAAATATTTTGTCACGTTAAGTAGCCAAGTAGCACGGAACTTTTGTTAATATTATGGCCTCATTTATTACTTTGACTTTCTTCTTGGATGTGTACAACCTCCTATTCCATGTTAGTATTCAGCTTCCAAACTTGCCTAATTTCAAGCCCAGTGAGATCAGGCAGGGATTACCATCTGAGGAAATTATTCTATAATTATCAATTTGTTAGAAAAAGTTTTAGGAACATCACTCAGAAAACATCACTCACCATAGCCTTTTTCTTTCTTTCTTTTCTTTTTTTTTAGAGTTTTAAAATAAAGTTTATTTAAGTTTCATATATTTAAAACATTTAAAAAGAAACAAACAAACATATAAACAAATATATACATGGTATTCAGCTTTGTTCGGGTATTTTCCCACATCATTATAGTTGTGCTTTTAAAGTTGTAGCAACGTTTCAGCAGAATCTCATCTGTCATCATCAGGCTTCTGTATAGTGTTCATCTGATACAGAAGCTTGAAAATGGCAGATGAGATTCTGCTGAAACACTGCTGCAACTTTAAAAGCACAACTATAATGATGTGGGAAAATACCCGAACAAAGCTGAATACCACACATATAAATACCCGCAAAAACTTAAGAAAACAAATATACATACATATATACATTTTGCAGCAGGTATTGAGCATTGGTTACATTTTTCTTTTCTTTTTTTTCTTTTACCCCATAACATTGACATGAACTACCTTGTTACAATACCTTCCTCATTCTTTTAATGTTTTAATTTCACAGAATATAATTAAATGCACATCCTTCATAATTTTATACCTTATTCAGTTATCAAATGTTACTTTTTCTTTAACCATTCATACCAACAGTTCCAAACTTTGTAGTATTCACTATCTTTGTTGTTTTTTAGTAAGTTGGTTAGGCTGTCCATCTCTGCACACTTGTGAATTTTTTTAATGACCATCTCCTCTGAAGGGACAATAGACAGTTTCCAATTTTGGGCATAACTTATTCTGGCTGCCATTATAATGTGCAAGATTAAATATTGATTTTTTTTTCTATTTTTGAGTCTATCATACCCAGCAAGAAGATTTCGGATTCAAATTTTACTTCTTGTTTAGTTATATTTAGAATTCAATTTTTGATATTTTTCCAAAACTTCTGCACATATGGACATGTCCACCAATATGAAAATATGTTCCCTGGGCGCAGTTACACTTCCAGCAGTTTGGGGGGAGGTTTGGGAACATCTTAGCCAGTATCGCGGGTAGCCAGTGCCAACAATACACCATTTTATAGAGATTCTTTATGTACGAAGCTGACAAAGTTAGTTTGTAGTTTATTTCTCAAATATTTTCCCACTTGTCTAATTCAGTACTGTGGCTCACATTTTTTGTCCAAATTATCATACATTCCTTGACTGTTTCTTCTTTTAATTTATAATCCAATAGATATTTATATATTTTACTAATCAGCTTCCTTTCCTCTCCATGCCAAATTTTATCTAATTCTTTGTAGGTCATGTTAAAACCAAATTGTTCTTTATCTTTTTTTGTAATGCAATTGTATCTGCGCATAGGGCCACCATGCTATCTCTTTTCCTTAAATTTGTATTTGATTCCTACCCTTTAACTCTCCTGTTTGATGTAATAGATCTTTACATCTTACAATATTATCAAAATCTAAAACATTTAATGTGTAATTGCCTCCATTGTACATAATCACAGTGGCATCTTACAGTAATGTACTTTTTAAAAAATCTTTTCCCAAATATTTAGTAATACATTCCTTATATAATGCCTTTGAAAGTACAAGTGGTGTTTACTCTTTCCATCCCACATAAATGTGTGCCATCCAAGTTGGAGAACAAAGCCCTCTAATATTAAGATCCTTTTATTTGTCAAATTAACACAGTCTTTCAGCCAGGTTGCTATCGCAGCATAGTAGTATGTTTCAAAATCTGGAAGACCAAAGTCTCCTTTCTTTCTATCATCCTGTAATAATTTGTATTTTATTCTGGTTTTTTTCCCCTTGCCATATAATTTTGGATATATGTTTATTTAGTTCTTCAAAAAAGCTTTTTTCCAACTTGATTGGCATTGTCTGAAATAAGAACAACAATTTTGGCAAAATATTCATTTTTACTATTGCAATATGGCCTAATAGAGATATTTGTAATTTAGCCCAATTATCTAAGTCTTTAAATATTTGGATTGTTAATTTATCATAATTATCTTTTTTCAGTTGATGAGCACCTAGCTGTGAGCCATATCCCCAAATATTTTATTTTATTTACCAATTGTGTCCCTAATCTCTTTTTTAGTTCTTCCTTTTGTTCATTTGTACAGTTTTTTGTTATCACTTTTGTTTTTTCTTTATTAATTTTTAACCCTGTTACCTTTCCATATTGTTCTATTTCTTTCATCAAGATAGATGTCATTTCTAAGGGATCTTCCACTATAAAGGCAATATCATCAGAAAATGCTTAAAGTTTGTACTCCTCTTTTTTAACTTTTAACCCCCTGATCTCTATTTTGTTGGATTTGTACCAGTAGTGTCTCTTCTGCTATCATATAAAGTAGGGGAGCCAAGGGACATCCTTGTCTTATACCCTTATTTATCCTTATATTATCTGTGTTTTCTCCATTTATTAATATTTTTGCGATTTGGGTATTATATATTGTTCTAATGAATCCTAAAAAAATTTCACCAAATTTCAGTTGTTTTATAAGAAAATTCCAATTCAAATTGTCAAACGCCTTCTGAGTGTCTAAAAACATCAGTGCCATTTTTTTTTAGTTGTGTGTACTTCATAGAATTCTAAAACATCCATAATTATTCATGTATTTGTCTTCATTTGTCTATATGGCAGAAACCCATTCTGGTCAGTATGAATAATCCTACTTAATTTATTTAATCTTTCCGCCAATATTGTCGCCAAAATCTTGTAATCTACGTTTAAAAGTGATATTGGCCTATAATTTTGAATTTTTTGTGGGTCTGATTGTTCTTTGTAAATAAGGGTTATATATGCTTTGGTCCATGACTTTGGTATATTAGCATTATCCAAGGCTTCATTATATAGGTCTGTCAATAATTCCCCCAATAACTCTTGAAACTCCTTATAGAATTCAGACAGAATTCCATCTGGGCCTGGGGTTTTATTTAGTTTTTTTGCTCCAATTGCCTTTCTAATTTCTTCTGTGGATATTTTGTTATTTAAAATACATTTCTCTTCCTCTGTAATATCCGGTAATTTTTTTCCCTTTAAATATTGGTTAATAAGTTCTTCTGGTACTTCTTGATTGTATAGATTTGTTAAAAAGTTTTTAGCAATATCTTTCTTTTCCTTAGCCTGAGTACATACTTTCCCTTCTTGATCTTGGAGAGCTACAATCATTCTTTTTCCTTGTTCTTTTTTTAGTTTATGGGCTAACCATCTCCCTGGCTTATTTCCATTTTCAAAATAATTTTGTTTTACTAATTTAACTTTTCGGGCCAGGTCTTCCTGCATACTTAAATTTATCTTATGTTTTACCAAATCTATTTCTTTACTAGTGTTTTCATTATTCAGATCAATTTGTCTACTTACTTCTAAATCTTTAAGTTTCTCTCTCCACACAGTTTGTTGTTGTCTTTTTTCTTTATTCTTTTTAATACTATAGCTAATAGTTAAAACTCTCACGTAAGCTTTTGTTGTACCCCAGAGATTTTGAAGGGACGCATGCTCTCTCTTATTTATTTCAAGAAATATTTTCAATTATTTTCTCACCATTTCAATATATTTGTTATCTTTTAATATACTATTATTAAATGTCCATCTTCCAATTATTCTATTTCCACTTAATTTGAATAGGGTTATGATCAGCCCATACATTTGACAAAATCTCTATATTTTCAATGTTTTCCATTAAGCCTGAGTCCATCCAAATCTGATCTATTCTAGACTAAGAGTGATGGGGATTGGAAAAGAAAGTATATTGCTTTTTGGTTGGATATAGTTCTCTCCACACATCCTTCAAGTTTAATTCCCTCACCATGTTATTAAAAGAAGATGGGAATAGTCTCCTTTTATTTTTTTTATTTTTTTGGAATTTTTATAGTCTTTGTCCTTGTCTGAAACAGCAGTTAAATCTCCTACAATACATACATTTGTATATTCATTTTCTACTATCTTATGATGGAGTTTATTATAAAATTGTTTTTGATTTACATTTGGGGCATATACTGTAATTAACGAAGTCTTTTTCTGGTTTAATATTATTTCTATAAATAACATTTCCATCATCATCCTTATATACTTATTTGTGTTGCAGCCAATCTTTTATATATACACGGCTCAAAAAAATAAAGGGAACACTTAAACAATACAGTGTAACTCCAAGTCAATCACACTTCTATGAAATCAAACTGTCCACTTAGGTAGCAACACTGATTGACAATCAATTTCACATGCTGTTGTGCAAATGGAATAAACAACAGGTAGAAAGCATAGGCAGTTAGGAAGACATCTCCAATAAAGGAGTGGATCTGCAGGTGGTGACCAGAGACCACTTCTCAGTTTCTATGCATTCTGGCTGATGGTTTGGTCACTTTTGAATGCTGGCGGTGCTTTCACTGTAGTGGTAGCATGAGACAGAGTCTACAACCCACACATGTGGCTCAGGTAGTGCAGCTCATCCAGGATGGCACATCAATGCAAGCTGTGGCAAGAAGGTTTGCTGTGTCTGTCAGTGTAGTATCTAGAGCATGGAGGCACTACCAGGAGACAGGCCAGTACATCAGGAGACGTGGAGGAGGCCGTAGGAGGTTAACAACCCAACATCAGAACCGCTACCTCCGCCTTTGTGCAAGGAGGGACAGGAGGAGCACTGCCAGAGCCCTGCAAAATGACCTCCAGCGGGCCACAAATGTGCATGTGGCTGCTCAAATGGTCAGAAACAGACTCCATGAGGGTGGTATGAGAGCCCGACATCCATAGGTGGGGGTGTGGTTACAGTCCAACACCAAGACATTTGTAAGACATTTGGCATTTGCCAGAGAACACCAAGATTGGCAAATTCACCACTGGTGCACTGTGCTCTTCACAGATGAAAGCAGGTTCACACTGAGCACATGTGACAGACATGACAGGGTCTGGAGACACCGTGGAGAAGGATGCTGCCTGCAACATCCTCCAGCATGACTGGTTTGGCAGTGGGTCAGTTATGGTGTGGGGTGGTATTTCTTTAGGGGGCCACACAGCCCTCTATGTACTTACCAGAGGTAGCCTGACTGCCATTAGGTACCATGATGAGATCCTCAGACCCCTTGTGAGACCATATGGTGGTGCGGTTGGCCCTGGGTTCCTCCTAATGCACGACAATGCTAGACCTTATGTGCCTACAGTGTGTCAGCAGTTCCTGCAACACGAAGGCATTGATGCTATGGACTGCCCCGCCCATTCCCCAGACCTGAATCCAATTGAGCACATTTGGGACATCATGTCTCACTCCATTCACCAACGCCATTTTGCACCATAGACTGTCCAGGAGTTGGGGGATGCTTTAGTCCAGGTGTGGGAATAGAT
The DNA here is from genome assembly GCA_015471245.1 of Laticauda colubrina. Lineage (NCBI taxonomy): Eukaryota > Metazoa > Chordata > Lepidosauria > Squamata > Elapidae > Laticauda > Laticauda colubrina. The sequence goes on along the minus strand of BLBF01000094.1, from coordinate 642,873 downwards.
CCCTCAGGAGACCATTCGCCACCTCATCAGGAGCATGCCCAGGGGTTGTAGGGAGGTCATATGGGCACGGTGAGGCCACACACACTACTGAGCCTCATTTTGACTTGTTTTAAGGACATTACATCAAAGTTGGATCAGCCTGCAGTGTTTTTTTCCACTTTAATTTTAAGTGTAACTCCAAATCCAGACCTCCATGGGTTGCTAAATTTGATTTCCATTGGTAATTTTTGTATGATTTTGTTGTCAGCACATTCAACTATATAATGAACAAAATATTTAATAAGAATATTTCATTCATTCAGACCTAGGATATCTTATTTTTGTGTTCCCTTTATTTTTTTGAGCAGTGTACGACGATACCCCCTTTTCTTTGATTTGAAAGAGCCCAATATAATTTCCCAAATTAGTATCCTTTAGGAGGTCTGCCTGTTTATCTATGATGTGTATTTCTTGTATAAAAGTTATTTCTACATTTTTTTTAAGTTTTTCAAATGACTGTTTTCTATTTAATGTTGAAACCATTTAAACCATTGATATTAACTGAGAATGTGATTTCTCTGTTCATGCTACTGTCTGTGTTGACCGGTTTTTGATTCTTTCCTTGTTCTGGGTTCTCTTGTACTTGGTCTGTTGTCTTCATTTTCTCTAAGTTTCTGAGATTCTGACTGTGATGCACATTCTTTCTCTTTGGAGAGTTGTTCTTCCTGACTTCTTCTACTTAAATTTTCTCCACTTTCACATTCTTCCTCAGGTCCCAGATATTGTTCACAAAATTCATGTGCTTTATCTATTGTATCAATTTTATATTTTTTATACTGCCATGCTACTAGGAGCCCTTCTGGGGTGAGCCATCTGAAAGATATATCATTCTTAATTAACTGAGATGACAAAAACTGGTAGCCCCTTCTTTGCTCCCTAACTGTCCTGGGTATTTGTTTCAACATTACCACTTCATGATCTTTATATATCAGTGGCTCATCTCTGGTCTTGCTGTATAGCACGTCTAATATTGTCTTTCTCGCGAATCGGATGTGGACTTCTCGGGGTAGTCTGTGTCTTTGGGCGTAATGTGTGTATACTCTGTAAACCTCATCAATGTCATTCTCAATTTTCTGTTTGTCTTTCTATAGGGCTGTTGCTATCAAGTTCACCATTATTTCACACTGATCTTCCTTTTTATCTTAAACAACATTCTGGAATCTCAAATAAATGCTTTTTCTAATTCTATATGCACCACAGAATCCTGAAGTCCACAATATAAAACTTTCCAATTTTGTTCCAATTCCTCTAATCTTTTTTCCACTACTTCAGTTCTTGCCTCTACTGTGTTTAATTTTTGTTCAGTTTTTGTCATTGTCTCCTGCATCTTTCCGATTTTACTATCCAAATTTTGTATCTCGTTCTTCACTCCTCCTATTTCCATTCTCATTTCAAATTTCATGTCTTCGTGATTCTTCGCTGTCAATTCATGGGTTTTTACCATCATTTCCTGCATCATGGCAAGTGTTGACTGTACTGCCTGCAAATTTTGTGCGGAACTTGTCTTTTCCAATAATAACATTGTGTCAATCGATCCCTGTCCCAGAGGTGAAGATGTCACTGTTGTAGGTTTCTTCCCTGATTTTACATTTGTAGTTATTGTTGCCATTTTAACTATTTGTAAAAGCTCTCTCCAATCCACCATCAACTATCCTAGTAGAGTTATATTGTCTTCTCCTTTAAATACAGTATACATGTATTGTTAAATAAGAGTTTTCTATTATAAGTAGTCCCAGACAAATCTTATTTCTATTTCTTAACTGGTTAAATATTCTGAGGTTTAGAGAGTTAAATTTTAATCTAATATATATTTTGTTAATCCACTATAAATACAAGTAAGTAGATCCCAGTATGTTTAACCAGAAAACATCAAACCTGTATAATCATGTAATTAATGTAAATAGTTAAAGCACCCAGTTCATTAATATATATATATATATATATATATATATATATATATATATATATATATATATATATATATATGTTTTCTTAGGTTTTCGCGGGTACTTACATGTGTGCTGTTTAGCTTCCTTCGGGTATTATCCCATGTCATTGTAGTTCTGTTAAAGTTGTAGCAACGTTTCAGCAGAATCTCATCTGCCATCATCAGGCTTCTGTATATATATTCTGTATATATATATTTCCTTAAGGATATATATTTAATTGAAGTAAGTATGTCTATTTTTTTCTCTCTTAAGTTTCTTCTTTTTCTTCTTTTAAACAAAAATTGATTGGTATAGTTTATCAGTAGAGCAATAAGATGAAAATAATAATACTATATAATTATTATTTGACCATCTAATTCGTATGCTTATAGAATCACTTTCCAACAATTATTCAATTAATCCAAAAACTTAATCAGTATTAAGCAATATTCTGTATACAAATTTCTAACGTATTTACCTCTGTCAAATTACTTTTCTACCAACATCACTTAAAAATGTTTGTATCTTCCCAATATCTATTAAATCAGATCCAGACTTTTTTTTTTGTTAATTGTCTAACAACAGCTCTTAATTCAAAATGTCCTTGTTCCAATTGCACAGTCACTTTCTCCATTTGTGTATTTTCTTGTTGCTCTTTTGTTCTTTTATTCCTGCACAGTCACAGTCACAGTTTCACTTATGAACCTTAAATAAATCTTTCTTATTTTGTTGTCAGGATTGTCTATTAATATTTATCAAAATAAAGTTTCTTTTACACAGTCCTTTCTTCCGATCTTTCAATGAGTCAAAAGTTCATTCCCAAGTTTTACACTTTGTCCTTTTGTTTTCCTTTACTACTTAATCACTTTCACTTCTTTTTCTTTCTTTCCTCACTTTTCAAATAAATGGACAATAAGGTTCTATAATTCACTCCTCCACTCACAACGCAAATGCTGTTATCTCACCCTTTGTCTCCTCAGGCTTCATGATTCCATTAATCAACATAAATGCCTGCCATTGTTTCAGTCAGCGCTCTTGTCAAAAACTCCTCTACTTCACCACCTGAACACCACTTAGTTCAGAGCTTCCTTTACAGTATACACCAATATTCTGAAAATCTTCTTTAAATATGCCTTTCCAGTGCTCAGCCTGCTGTTTCCCTCTTTTCGCTTCTTTTAATTGGCTGGGTTGCTGCATCTCTGGTTCTGATCGTCATGGTTGTCACAATCTCCCTTTTCTGCCATTGGTTTTCAGAGGGTCCTTCTTCCAGTCTCTGGGATTGCAACACCTCCCCAAGACCTCAGTGTCTTCCCCTTTCTTTTGCCTACCCCTGCGGGGTCCCACACACTCAAAAAAGCCACCAACTAGTGAAAATCAGAATCTTTCAGAGCGGCGATCCATTCCTCAGCTCTGCACTGAAACAGCACCCAACAGGAAGTCCACGATTTATCACCATAGCCTATTACTTATGCAACATATCCTCAACATTTTCTGTACAGAATACATATTCTGTTACTTCAAATGTATATTTCATTATATTATTCATTTGACTGAAATGAAGAGCAGGTGTTAAATATTTGACAACAATGTGGAGAAATTGTTAGGGATAACATTGTTCACCCTAACTGGTTTAGGTGAAATAATAACTATGAATCATAGTTAGTGTATGTTAGAGTGTATACAGCTTTAACTGTGAAATAGCAATTAAAGGAGTGGTTAAGAAAACAATATAAAAGTAGCAAGACTACGGCTTGCTCTCTCTCTCTGGCTTTGATGATCCCTGATTACTGCTTGGAATCAAGACTGCATTGCTCGAACGGGAGAGACAACAAAGGACTGATTTTGTAAGTGAACTGACATAGGATATTCTACATGGACTTTGCTAACTGAATACCCCTGAATGGACTGACTACATGGTAAATGAATATTGGACTGTTATTTGACTATTCCATAAACTTATACTGGAATAAAATATATTCTTGATAGCACAAGCGTATCTGTTATTTTTACTGTATGTTAATAAACATACAAGCTTAGCTCACTCATTTATCTGTGTGCCTATCTGACTAACGCTGCACATTCTGTTTAGCTTGTCTACCTAACCCTGGTTGGGGAACCCAGGCTTAACACTGGTTATGGGCCCAGAGGCTGCAAAGTCAGTTTAAATAGGATAAATACAGATTTATGTAAAAAGTGAGAGTTTGTGTTGTTATACATTACAGTAAACAGACAGCTGTGTTTTATTAATTATATTTTTATATCCATAAAAGAAAACATGGCACAAGTCAATCAACAAAGTTTGTCCCTTATATCCAAGCTGGATGGAACAAACTATGTATCATGGTCTACAAAATGTAGTCTACTTCTACGAAGTGAAGGTCTGTGGAACATAATTGAAAATCCACCAAACGTAGAAGAATGGGATCCAGAGGATGAGGAAGACAGACTAAAGATAGAAGAATTTAAGCATAAAAATCAACAAGCCATTTGCATAATTGCGTTAACCTTAACTGATCAACAGCTTGTTTATATCCACGGAGAAAAAACGGCTTTTGGGTGTTGGCAGAAGCTGAAGAGAATTTATGTTCGAGATAATATTGGTGCTCACATAAATCTAACACGGAAGCTTTTCAGGACACATCTCCAAACAAATGGTGATATGCAGAGTCATTTAAAAACTATGCAAAGCATTTTCCAAGAATTACACGAGAAAGAGCTTATATTCTCTGAACAACACCAAGTTTACACAATTCTATCTTCCCTTGATGAAAGTTATGATAACTACGTAACTTCACTTGAAATTTTGCCAAAAGAAATTTTAACTTTAACTGATATAACTGGCAGATTGATCGAAGAGGCCAGAAGAAGGCATGAAAGAGATGAAATAAGGAGGAAGCAACCTCAAAAAGAAGATAACGAATCTCCTACTGCATACGCAATTAAAAAGTGTTTTAATTGTGGAGGAAGAGGACATTTGACAAGATTTTGTAAAAAGGCAAAGCACCAGAACGCTGGCCAGAATACTAAAAATCATCAAAAGATAAATAAAAATTTAGAGTTAGCCATGTATACTAACGGAGCTGTAAAAAATAATTTATGGGTGGTTGACAGTGGGGCATCCCATTGTATAACAAATGATAACAAAAATTTTATTAAAATGTCCCAGAGTAAACAGCAGATATCGTTAGCCAATGGCTGGAAACTGAAAGCTAAAGGTCAAGGTATAGCATATTGTTCTTTTATAAAAGAGAATGTAAAAATGTTATATCTACCACAACTTAAGTTTAATTTAATTTCAGTTAGAATTTTGGTTAAACTAGGATATGTAGTTACATTTAGGGGAGATAACTGCATACTTGAAAAAGAAGATAAGAGAATTACTGCATCTTTAAGAGGTGAATTATATGTGTTAAATGATGATGGTTTAAAGGTGGCTAACACAATTTATGAAAATAAGAAACCTCATGATGAATGTATTCACTTGTTACATCGAAGGCTAGGGCATTTAAATTTTAAAATGCTTAAGAAAACTGTTGAATTATCTAAGGGAATAAGTTTGAAATCTTGTAATAAGTATTTGCAATGTAATGCCTGTAATCAAAATAAGAGCAGGGTTATACCGGCTAATAGAGTTGATGGATTTACTACTAAAGAGCCTTTAGAAATAGTATTTGCTGATTTAATAGGTCCGAAAAAACCAAGTGTAGGAGGAGCTCGTAATATACTAAGTATAATGGACCACTATTCTAGATATGGGTTTTGCTATTTAATGAAGAGCAAAACTGAAACATATCAAAATCTATTTAATTGGTTGAAATTCGCTGAAAGAAAAACTAAAAAGAAATTAGTAACTCTCATCACAGATAATGGTACAGAATTTACAAATAATAAATTTAAAAACAGACTAAGACTGTTAGGTATTCAACATAAAATGTCTGCACCATATAGGCCACAACATAATGCCTTTATAGAGAGAAGAGGCCAAACATTACAATCAATGGCACGAACTATGATGTCTGATTCAGGATTACCTGACAATTTATGGGGAGAAGCAATAATGTGTGGTAATCATATATTAAATAATGTTGTTAATTCAACAACAGGTGAATTACCATTCACACTGTGGCATGGTACAAAACCTGATTTAAGTTACATGCACACATTTGGAGCACCAGCATGGGTGCATATCCCTACACAACTTAGGCACAAAGGACAGCATAGAGCAAAAAGATTGATTTTTGTAGGTTATACATCTAATCATAGATCTTATAGATTCTGGGAACCAGGTACATCTAGAGTTTACACCAGTGCTAGTGCAAAATTCCTAGAACATGTAGGATGGAATAGATTAGAACAAGATTTAAATAATGAAGTATTTATTGAACCTTACAAAAGGCAGAAAGATGAGATTAGCTATAAGAAGAGTCCAATTAAAGAAGAAGTCCACGAAGAGCAAATAGGACCAGAACAAGAGGAAATAGTTGATCAGGAAGAGTTACATGATCAAGAACAATTAATAGAGGAAAGTCCACCTGTAAGTCCTATAATACCTAGACGTACTACACGTGTAACTAGACCACCTGATAGGTATCAAGCAAGTATAGTTTGCCAAGTAACTAAAGTTCCAACTAGTGTAGATGAACTTAGGATGTATCCTGCTAAGGATCAGGAGAATTGGCAAAAGGCTATGGATAAAGAACTAAATTCATTAAAGGTAATGAAAGTGTATGAAGATGCCAAATTACCTCCAGGAGAAAAATCCATTGGGTGCAAATGGATATTTAAAGTAAAAACTGGAAATGATGGGACTGTTACCCATAAAGCTAGGTTAGTAGCTCAAGGATTTAATCAAACTGCATCTGATTACGATGAAGTTTTTGCACCAAGCCTAAAAGCTACATCTTTAAGAGCAGCATTAGTGTGGGCAGCTAAGAAAAACTATGTCATTAACCATTTGGATGTAGAAACTGCTTATCTACATGCACCATTGCAGCACACTATATATTTAAGAAAACCAATTGGCATAAAAGAAAATAAAGTAAAAAGTAATGATTGTTGGAAACTCAAAAAGAGTCTTTACGGGTTGAAACAATCTGGGTTTGAGTGGAACCAATATATTGTGAAAGAGTTAAACAATATAGGGTTTAAATCTGGTTTAGCAGATCCGTGTGTGTTTAAAAGAGAAAATAATGGAACGGTGTCATTATTATTATTATTTACTGATGATATTGCTTTTATAACTAAGACTAATAATGAAGCAAATGAAATTATATCATTATTAGCCAAAAAGATAAAAATAAAGCATTTAGGTGAAATTAAAAGGTATCTAGGATTGACGATAAATAAAACAAATAATGGTTTTAAGATATCTCAAGAAGATAAAATTTGCCAATTAATTAAAACTTATAAGATGGAACTTTGTAAACCGGCAAAGACTCCAATGAGTCAGGAAGTTTGCCAAACTAATGGTCAAAGTCCCAAATTTGATAAGTCCATATATCAATCTTTGATTGGTAGCTTATCATATATAAGCAATTGGTCAAGGCCAGATATTGCTTATTGTGTAAATCAGCTGGCACGTTTTAATTCAGATCCTAAAGAATGTCATTGGAAATCCTTAAAAAGAATATTGAGATATCTTAAGGGAACAATAAACCATGCATTATATATAGAACCAAAGGGTGATTTGAGTCTTAGTGCTTATGCAGATGCAAGTTTTGCAACTGATATAAACACTAGAAAATCAACATCTGGGATGGCTATATTATTTGGTAAGACACTAATAGGGTGGTGGTCAATCAGACAACAGCATATTAGCTTATCCACTATGGAAGCAGAATTTTCATGTCTGTCATTATTATGCACTGACTTGATTTTCTACAAACAGTTGTTGTTGGACATGGGTATAACTGTGAAAGATTCCATTATGGTGTATGAGGATAACCAAGCAGCTATAAAGTTAGCTACTAGTATTGCTGTAAAAACTAGATCAAAACATACTGACCTAAGATATTTGAATGTAAGAGAATCAGTGAAAAATGGATCAATTAAATTGGTATACTGCATGTCAGAATAAAACATTGCAGACCAATTTACAAAAGCTCAAGGAGCAACTAAGTTTAAAGAAAGTTGCGAAAAATATTTTCTAAAGTTGTAAATGATTCATAGTTATTATGTAACCTAAAAGGGGAGAATGTTAGGGATAACATTGTTCACCCTAACTGGTTTAGGTGAAATAATAACTATGAATCATATTTAGTGTATGTTAGAGTGTATACAGCTTTAACTGTGAAATAGCAATTAAAGGAGTGGTTAAGAAAACAATATAAAAGTAGCAAGACTACGGCTTGCTCTCTCTCTCTGGCTTTGATGATCCCTGATTACTGCTTGGAATCAAGACTGAATTGCTCGAACGGGAGAGACACAAAGGACTGATTTTGTAAGTGAACTGACATAGGATATTCTACATGGACTTTGCTAACTGAATACCCCTGAATGGACTGACTACATGGTACATGAATATTGGACTGTTATTTGACTATGCCATAAACTTATACTGGAATAAAATATATTCTTGATAGCACAAGCGTATCTGTTATTTTTACTGTATGTTAATAAACATACAAGCTTAGCTCACTCATTTATCTGTGTGCCTATCTGACTAACGCTGCACATTCTGTTTAGCTTGTCTACCTAACCTTGGTTGGGGAACCTAGGCTTAACAGAAATAATTAATAGATCATATTTATTACAGAACATCAGAGAAGAGTTCCAGCTGGCAGAATATGTTATTAGCACCTCATTCAAATACCAATTCTTGCAGGACAAATCAACATTTACAGTATTGAAAACAAAAGCAAACCTGATGGAAAAATTCTTGCGTATTAAAGGGCCTATTATTTCATTGTTTAAAAGATCTGATACAAATGGATTGAGGTTATAAATTCATAAACGACTGCCAAAAGTGACTACAATTGCTTTAACCTGCAGTTGTATGCAATTTGAATTTTTTCATTTCTTAGCTGATGATATCTAATAGGTTTCAAGGTTAGGAGAAAATGTATGTGAAAGACTTGAAATAAGGTCATCTTGGGGATGAAACTTGCTCAGGTAAATCTTTAAATTTTTGAATTCTTTGTGACATTTCAGTAATGACTGGGGGAAAGTTTTAAGTTTTTCTGAAAATACAGCATGAAAAGAGGGCAAGTACGAATGTACAAACTAAACCCTGCCAATTTTTGTACATGTCACATGCAGGTTAGGGAATACTTATGGGTGAGACAAGCAACTTATACAGGTGAGTTAAAAAAGAGAGAGAGAGAGAACCTAAGTAAGAGCCACTGAATTAGAAAACAAACCCAGGCTATAGAATTCACAAAGATTTTGGTAAGCAAAATAAAATGAAATAAAAAGCTGGTACATAAAAGCCCCTGATCAGTGAAAGGACACAATGGGACTGGAACTGTACTTTATTGTTATATAATATAATAACAGTATTCTGAAAGCCTGACTAATTCTCTGATACTTTTTATATTAAAGAGAATCAAAGAGGAGAATCTTCATGTTTTCCTTGTTGCGAACTATTTGTTCAGGCTAAGCAAGTTTTTACATAATGGTATTTTAATTCCCTTTTGAAAACCATCTCCATATTCCTTCACAGTTTCACATTTATGGTGTACAGTGTTTCAGAATGGAGTTAAACTATTTTAAAACTTTAAACAATGTATATTATTATATTGTACGTAATTGGTAAAAAATAATAAAACACAGAAAGCTAGTTTGGTTTAGTACTTAAGGTGCCATGCCAAAAACTAGGAGATGATGAGATAAAAGTCTCACTTTAGGTATGAAAGCCAGCACTCTCTCTCAACCCATCCCATCTCACAGGGTGATTGTATGGAGAAAATAGGAGGTAGAAGCGGTAAGTTCTATGCTTTGAATTATTTATAAAAGGAATAAAGGTAGGATACAAATAAAATAAAAAAATAAAGCAGGAGCAGTCAAACTTTCAAATGATAGATAGATCATGAACTTTATTATATGCCAATGATGTATGAAGTCATCAGAGACTCGGGTATTTTTTTTTTTTTACGAAGGCAGAAATCAACACTGTAATATTCTGTTAATCTGAAATTTAGGAGAGGCAGCAAATACTCTACAAATCCCATTCCTGATCTATAAATTATGAGCAGATTTTTTTTTTAACAAAAGGAAAATATTGTATGTATTTTGGAAGAAAATATGTATTTTCTTTTTTCAGTTTTTCCATAGTGTTAGTTCTTCAGTTATGATTCTGTCTGAAAGTAATTGAGAATATCAATTTGTTATCCACATTTTTTTCATAATTTGAAACAGAGATCAAAGGAATTTATCACCCAAATATATTCAGAACTTAAAGGGGCTGCAAATACCCAGATTTATTCATCCTTAACTATTCTCTAGTGTTTGGGAACCATGATATTTTCTAAATATTATTATGTCAACAATTATAAATAACTGAATTATGGTAGTTGCAATATTTGCTGTTCTAAATTCTTCAGCAAAATAAGATCAAGAAGGGGAAAAGTTGGGATCGCTATTTTAAGCCCCTGTCACACAGCATCAACGGAGGGAAGAGGATGTAAAATGGAGAGAAACACTTGCCATCCATTGGTTAACGCGATGCATCCGTTCTGTACTCACTGCATCTGTTTTTCATCCTCTCTATCCGTCCAGCATCTGTCTATTGACATTTCATCTGCTCAAAAAGTTTTGAGCTGCACAACACTTTTTGAGCAGAAAATGTATCCAACGCGTCCATTCTGCATCCGCAACGCATATGGGGAACATCCATTCTACACCCGTTGTCATCTGTTAAGCATCCGCTATATCCTCTAGGCATCCGCTGCGCATCCGCGCAACTCGCATCCGCTCCAGCGGAAAACGGAAACAGGGAGGAAGCTAAACAGATGTGGAACAGACACAAAGCGTTAGTAGCATGGACGGAAAAAGGATGAAAGCGGATGCAGCTCGCATACAAAGCATTAAAATGGAAAAAACGTTCGCAGAGGGGACCTATCTCAGATATTTAGGATGTATGCAGGATGCCTAGAAGATGCAAAAGGACACTGAGAGGAAAACCAATATTTCCAATAAAAAGGGGGAGCAACTCATCTGGATCTCACTTTCAGTCCAACAGCCCTGTGGTGCAGACCTCTTCAGGCTTCATCTGGCTCTTGCTCTTCCACAGCATCCAGTCATCTCCACCATGGATCATCACACACTCCTTTTGGTAGCCACCATCGTTCTACAACAGTGCGAAGCCATCTACAGGCACTTTCACCTGTTCTACGCGAAGAAAAGGAGGTGGCCAAGAAGTGTCTGGGTCCGAAGATGGATCACCAGAAGAGCAGAGTACGGACTGTATAACAAGCTGATGGTGGAGCTGAGGAACAAAGACCCTCGTGCATTCCAGAACTTCAAGAGGATGCCTCCAGCCATGTTTGACGAAGTTGTGCAGTGGCTGACACCTAGGTTGACCAAGCAGAGCAAAAACCTCCAGCCCAGCCTGGACCCTGGGCTCAAGGTGGCACTGACTCTGCGTCACCTGGCCTCAGGGACCACGTACAGGAGCATGCAGTACGGCTGGAAGGTGCCACACAACACCATCAGCATTGTGGTCAGAGAGGTGGTGCAGGCCATCATAGAAGAATACCTGGAGGAGCTCCTCCAGTGCCCCTCCACTGAAGAAGGCTGGAAGAAAGTTGCAGAGCAGTGGTATCAGAAGTGGAAATTCCCCCACACCGTTGGAGCCATAGATGGCAAGCACGTGGCCTGCAAAGCTGCAGCCAAGTCAGGGTCCACTTATTTCAACTACAAGGGCTTCTTCAGCATCATCCTCTTCACCATGGTTGATGCTGACTACAAGTTCATGTACATCGATGCTTCAGGCAACGGCTCATCTTCAGATGCCCAGGTATACAACGCCAGTCACCTCAAGGAGGGGCTGGAATGCAACCTCATCATGGGCTTCCCAGATCCAGACCCCCTGCCCAACGACAAACAAGATGTGCCCTACTCCATTGTGGGGGATGACGCCTTCTCCCTCAGAACCTACCTCAGGAAGCCATACACCTCCAGATGCCTCACCCGTGAAGAGAGGATCTTCAACTACAGGCTGTCCAGGGCAAGGCAGGTGGTGGAGAACGCCTTTGGCACCCGGGCCAACAGGTTCCAGGTACTTCTCACCACCATGCAGCATCGCCCAGACACTGTGAGGAACATTGTGGAAGCTTGCTGCATCCTGCACAATCTCATGTGCACCCGCTACCCAGTCTTGCAGAACAGGCTTGTGGACCTCCAACAAGGCAATGGGGACATGGAGCCTGGGGAATGGAGGCAAGGGCGAAACCTGATCAACACTGTGGATGTGCAAGGCCCCAACAGAGCTTCACGTGAAGGGAAGAAGCAGCGCAACCTCCTGAAACACTGGTGCAATTCCCCAGCTGGAGCAGTGGAGTGGCAAGACAGGATGATAGATGCTTAATGGATGCTTCCTTCAGCCTTTCTCATCAAACTGATGAGATTGGGCCATGTATGTTGGGGGGCCTACAATGAACAGGGCATTTAATAAAGAGTTGTGTTTATGTTGAAATGTGTGGATCAATGATTACATTATTATTGATAATAAAGGGCCATAGGTGTGGCACCTGGGAGGGTGGACCATCCAGTCCCACTATGCTTGCACTGGAGGTTTATCTGTCCCACAGCTATTACCCATCCCAAAGGTATCCCTGCCCATCCCACAGGTATCCCTGCCCATCACACAGGTATCCCTGCCCATCCCACAGCTATTACCTATGCCACAGGTGTCCTAACCCATCCCACAGCTATTACCCATCCCAAAGGTATCCCTGCCCATCCCACAGGTATCCCTGCCCATCCCACAGGTATCCCTGCCCATCCCACAGCTATTACTCATCCCAAAGGTATCCCTGACCATCCCACTGCTATCCTAACCCATCCCACAGCTATTGCCCATGCCACAGGTATCCCTTCCCATCCCACTGGTATCCTAACCCATCCCACAGCTATTACCTATCCCACAGGTACCCATCCCACAAGCATGCAAAGGCTTAAACCATTTCTAAAAGTTTCCACCAAGACTTTATTGACTAAAAGAACTGAACCAAGTGTGTGAAGCAAAGATAGTCTTTATTAATAACAAGCTATAAAAGCAAAATGACCCAAGTGTCCCAAGCAAAGATAAAGTCAACAAGTAGCCACCCAGTCTCTGACACTCTTCTTAGTCACTCTGAGGTGAGCCCAGTCTCAGGGGTGAAGGGTCCAGGTGCTGTGGAGTTGACTGCTGCTGGAGTGCTGGTCTGAGGCGTCATTGGGGTGCCTGGCCCCAAGAGGACAACAGGGGATGGTGTGTGGAAGAAGCTCTCAGAGAGCTGGCTCAGTCTTGTGATGTTGAGAGCCCCTTCCTCCAGGACATGGGGTGTCAGCCCCAATACTGATGACAAATGTTCTGAGGCCGGGCTTGGCTGTGGGGTAGAAGGAGGAGTGTAGTGGGGCAGTGTGGTCTGCAGCTGAGCGAGATGAGGCGTGGGTGGCATCGGTGGCATCGGTGGCATCTGTGGCATTGGTAGCATCTGTGGCACCAGTGGCATTCGATGTACCTGTGCCTGGACTGTGAAGGGCTGCCTGTGCTGCTGGAGCTCCTGGTAGCTGTAGCCTTGGTAGGTGAGGGGCTGTGGAAAGCCTTGGAAGGGCAGTGACATCACCTGAGGTGGAGGAGCAGATATGGACTGGGTCGGAGCAGGTTCAACTGGGCCTGGAGGGTTGTGCAGAAGACCGGTGATCCTGTCCTTTATCACCTGATACTGTGATTCCAACATGTTCATGAGGGTCTGGTTGATGTAGGTGAGGAAGGGCTTGCGGTTGGAGGATGGGACATCGGTGTGTACCAGCTGAGAGAGGAGATCTACGCTGCTTCTGATGGTGTCCCTGATCTCCAGCAGGACAGTGTGGCTCTGCCCCTCCGGTCTGGCTCTCTGCCTGCTTTCTGTGGAGGTGGAGCTGGGGGTGGATGTGGGTTGTTCTCTGGTGGAAGTGCCCTCTCCTTGCTCCCACTGTGTCAGGGGGTCCTCCAAATATTCCGTCATGGGGAGTGCAGCTGTCAGGGGGGTCTCTGTCATGGAATGCTCCACAGATACCTGCTTGGACACAGGAGCTGGCTCTTGGCCAGAAGATGACTGGCTCTCTGCGGGCTGCCTGAGAGAGAGTGTTGTGAGAGAGGCTGCTCCTCGGTGGCAGATCTCACCCTCCAAGAACCTGCACTTGGCCATCATGTAGGTCTCTCGGTCCGTCAGCTGGTGGCCTGGCCAGATTTCTTGAGGTGCAGCTTCCCGTACCAGGTGTGCATGTGCTTCCACCAGCTGAGGAGCACCTCCAAAGTGTAGCCCAGGCTCTCCGCCTTCTCTCTCCAAGCAGCCTGCTTCCTTTTGGTGTCTCGATAGAGCCTGTGTCCCTTCCGCCACAGATACTCGTTCTTCCTCAGCCATTCCAGCACCTCATCCTCATGTTCCCCTTCAATGGAGTATTGCCTCCTCTCCCGTTCATGTGTCTGCCTCTTCCTCCCTCTGGCAGGGCCATCTGGGCCCTCATCAGAGGGGCTTCGAGGTTGTAGGGGCTGTTCCTCCACACCACCACCACCACCAGCAGCAACAACATCAGTAGCAGCAAAAGCAGGACCAGCAGCAGGAGCAGCAGCACCTGCAGCACCAGCAGCACCAGCAGCACCAGCAGCACGAGCAGCACCTGCAGCACCAGCAGCAGAGTAATCACCAGCAGGACCAGCAGGACCAGCAGGACCATGAGCACCAGCAGGACCAGGAGCACCAGGAGCACCAGCAGCGCTAGCAGCACCAGCAGGACCAGAATCAGCAGTAGCAGAGTAAGCACCAGCAGCACCAGCAGAACCAGCAGGACCATGAGCACCAGCAAGACCAGCAGGACCATGAACACCAGCAGGACCATGAGCACCAGGAGCACCAGCAGGACCAGCAGGACCAGGAGCAGTGCCAGCAGAGTAAGCACCAGCAGAAGCACCAGCACCAGGAGCAGCACCAGCAGAGTAAGCACCAGCAGAAGCTCCAGCGCCAGCAGAGTAAGCCCCAGCAGAAGCCCCAGCACCAGGAGCAGCGCCAGCAGAAGCTCCAGCACCAGAAGTGTCAGCCCAGGCAGCAGAAGCCCCAGCAGAAGCAGAGTCAGGGCCAGGGGGTGACATGGTTGCCCTGTCCCTCTTGCCAGGGCTTGCAGCAGATGGTAGAGGCTTTCTCTTCCTCCCCATGGTTGTTGGCTGGCTGGCTGGCTGGCTGGCTGGCTGGCTGGCTGGCTGGAGCTGTGTCTGGCAGCAGGTCTTTCCTCTGAATGGTGACCTGCTTGCGAGCTGCTTCCCTTTATATCCGCAGGGCTGACGCAATGCATCCTCCCCGCATGCGCAGTGAACGCTTTGCATCCACTCTGCATCCGCTTCATCTGCTCGGCATCTGCTCTGCATCTGCTTCTTCCATTGTGTGTCCGCTTTGCTATGCTCCCCCGGAAGCCCTGCGGATGTGCCATCTGCTTCCATCCGCTTCCATCCACTAGGCTTCCCTGGAGCATCCGCTTTCCATCCTGGCTATGTCCTCCCCCTGTCCGTTCCTTTCCGTTGTTGTCTGCTCTGGTTATGCAAATTAGGGGCACTTTTTGAGAGTGGATAACAATGGATGGAACATTTTCTCGTCTGCTGTGTCCTTTTTACATACATTTTGCATCCGTCGGCCAATGTGACAGGCCCTTTAATTAATATAGTAGCAAATGTACAGAAGCTGGTTCAAATTATCAGAATAAGGCTAATTTTTCTTTTAAAGATGGTCTGCATTAATTAGTATCTTTTTATTTATCACTCAGCTTAAGAGATAAACAAATCTACTGAGAGACAAGAGAGAATAAGGAATAACCAGAACAAGTCCTGATTGAAAGAAATAATTTATTGAATAATACTCATTCCTACTCAAGCAAAGTAAAGATAATTGTCATTGGCAGCTGATAGCTGGCTTCATTCAACTGCTAGCTGGGGTCAGCCTCCAGTATACTCATTATTTCCTGGCTCTTCTTAGTCTTTTATAACTTTTCATTTACTTTATATTATTATTCCAGAAATATTTCCTCAGCCTTTTTTCCTTCATTGGCTTTTTTTCAATTAATTCCTGATGGCATTTTCTTAGAATACTTTGTTTGCCTTCAGAATGCACAAATTGACTTCGTGTCTATTATTGACCCTGATTCCTTCAGCACCAGCTGGAAGATATATTTGTTTGAAGAATAATGCTTTCAATTATGTCTTTAAAATAGTTAGGAAAGAAGCCACATTATTTGATATTTGATGGCCTTGTTCTATGACAGCTGGGTCTCCATGTGCCAACTGAAATTACCCTTGGATCTCCAATTAGACAGGATATAATCCAGTTGGCCTATTTTAAAAGTGAAGAGCAGAATACTATTTATTATCAAAATAAACATTTTGAGGACTTTTGAAAATTTATCTCCTTTTCTCCTTTCCTTCCAGGAAAACTAATTTTAAATTGAACATATTTTAAATTTAATGGACAAAATCTGATCAAGCTGAATGTTGTCTAAATTTCAGGCACCATAAAGTGGATAAGGTTGACAGAAGCATTATCCAACACAGGGATGTCAAACTTGCATCATCACAGTGTCATCACATGATGTATCATAATTTTTTCCCCTTCACTAAATCAGGTGTGGCCGTGGCCAGTGGATGAAACATCCCACCTGCAGACAGCAAATTTGACAGACGAGATCCAACACAACCAGAAAGCCCAGTTAGAATCTCTCGCTGAGATCATGTGACCCATTTCTGCCATTGCTTAAGGCCCTGTCACACTGCCCAATGGATGCAAAACGGACACAACGGACGAGCAAAATGTTCCATCCGTTGTTATCCGCTCTCAAAAGGGGCAAAAATTTGCATAACCGGAGCGGATAACACAGACGGGGGGAGGATGCAGGGCGGATGGAAAGTGGATGCGGAACGGAAGCCCAGTGGATGGAAGTAGCTGAGAGCAGATGGCACGTCCGCTAGGCTTCCGGGGGACCTCAGCAAAGTGGACGGGGAACGGAAACAGCGGATGCAGAACGGATGCGGAACGGATGAAGCGGATGCAGAGCGGATGCAGAGCGGATGCAGAGCGGATGAAGCGGATGCAGAGCGGAAGCCTAGAGGATGCACAGAGGAAGCCTAGCGGATGCCTTGCATTAATTGCGCATACGGGGGGGATGCATTGCATAAGCCATGCAGATATAAAGGGAAGCAGCTCGCACATGGCCAGCATTCAGAGGAAAGACCTGCTGCCGGATACATCGAGTCCTTGCCTGCCCTGCCTTGCTGCCAGCCTGCCTCCAAGCCTCCTGGCCGGCCTCCCGGCCAGCCAGTCTGCCTGCCAGCCTTGGTGCCTGCCTTCCTGCCTGCCTTCATGGCAGGCTTCCTGCCAGGCTTCCTGCCAGGCTTCCTGCCAGGCTTCCTGCCAGGTTTTCTGCCAGCCTCCCTGCCACCCAGCAACCCCACAACCATGAGGAAGAAGCGAAAGCCTCAGCAACCTGCCGCCATCCCTGCCAAGAGGGACAGGGCCACCCTCCTGCCCCCTGTCCCTGACTCTGCTTCTGCTGGGACTTCTGCTGCTCGGGCTCGCTCTTCTGGTGCTGGAGCTTCTGCTGAAGCTGCTCCTGGAGGTGGTGCTTCTGCTGCTGCGTACTCTGCTGAAGCTGCTCCTGGTCCTGCTGGTTCTGCTAGTCCTGCTCATCCTGCTTATGGTCCTGCTCGTGCTCCTGGTCCTGCTGGTGCTCCTGGTGCTGCTGGTGCTGCTGCTGCTGCTGCTGATCCTTCTGGTGCTGCTGCTGCTGCTGCTGATGATTATGATCCTGCTGGTGATGATGATGATGATGATGATGATGATGATGATGATCCTGCTGGTGCTGCTACTGCTGGTGGTGTGGAGGAGCAGCCCCTACCACCTGGGAGCCCCTCTGATGAGGGCCCATCTGGTCCTGCCAAAGGGAGGAAGAGGCGTATGCGACAACGGGAGAGGAGGCAATACTATATTGAGGAGGAACATGAGAATGAGGTGCTGGAGTGGCTGAGAGAGAATGACTATCTGTGGCGGAAGGGACACCGGCTGTACAGGGACACCAAAAGGAAGCAGGTTGCTTGGAGAAAGAGGGCGGAGAGTAGGGGTTACACTTTGGAGGTGCTCCTCGGCTGGTGGAAACAAATGCACACCTGGTACGGGAAGCTGCACCTGAAGAAATCTAGCCAGGCCACGGTTAAGCTGACTGACAGAGAGACCTACGTGATGGCCAGGTGCAGCTTCCTGGAGGGTGAGATCCACCGAGGAGCACCAGGAGCCCCTCTCACAACCCTCTCTCTCCGGCAGCCTGCTGAGACCCAGTCCTCTTCCGGCCGAGAGTCAGTCCCTGTCTCCAGGCAGGTTTCTGTGGAGCATGCCATGGCGGAGAACCCATGGACAGGTATTGTAACCATGGTGGAGTGCGTGGAGGACTCCCTGGTGTGGTGGGAGAAAGGAGACATTGAGTCCACCACAGTCGTAGCCGCATCCACCACCACCCAGCTCCACCTCCACAGAAAGGCAAAGAGCCAGACAGCAGGAGGGGCAGAGCCACACTGTCCTCCTGGAGATCAGGGACACCATCTGCACTAGCATAGATCTCCTCTCTCAGCTGATCAACACCGACTCCTCATCCTCCAACCGCAAGCCCTTCCTCACCTATGTCAACCAGACCCTCAGGAACATGGAAGAACCCCAGTACCAGGTGGTGAAGGACCGGATCACCGATCTGCTCCACAACCCTCCAGATCCAGAGGAACCTGCTCCCACCTAGCCCAGGTCTGCTCCTCCACCCCAGTTGATGTCCCTCCCATTCCAAGGCTTCCCACAGTCCCTCACCTACCAGGGCTATGGCTACCAGGAGGTCCAGCAGCACAGGCAGCAGCCCTTCCCAGTCCAGGCACAGAGTCATCGGGCGACACCATTACCACCGGTTCCACTGATGCCACCTATGCCACCTATGCCAATGATGCCACCGATGACAGCGATGCCACCCACGCCACTCCTCACCCAACCAGGAGCTCCAGCAGCACAGGCAGCCCTTTACAGTCCAGGCACAGGTACATCGAACGCCACCGCTGCCACAGATGCTACCAATGCCACAGATGCCACCGACACCACAGATGCCACCCACGCCTCACCTCGCTCAGCTGCAGACCAGACAGCCCCACTACACTACTCCTTCCTCCACCCCACAGCCAAGCCTGGCCTCAGTACATCTGTCATCAGTACTGGGGCTGACACCCCATGGCGTGGAGGAAGGACCTCTCAGGATCACGGGTCTGAGCCAGCTATCCGAGAGCTTTCACAACACACCATCACCTGTTGTCCTCTTGGGGCCAGGCACCCCACTGGGGGTTCAGACCAGCACTGCAGCAGCAATCACTTCCACAGCACCTGGACCCTTCACCCATGAGACTGGGCACACCTCCAAATGACCGTGAAGACTGCCAGAGACTGGGTGTGGACTTTATTTGGACACTTGACTTGGGTCTTTTTCCTTTTACAGCTTGTTGTTCAATAAAGTTTATCTTTGATTCACACACTTGCTTCATTGCTTTTTTTCAATAAAGTCTTGGTGGAAACTTTTAGAATTGGTTTAAGCCTTTGCATGCTTGTGGGATGGGTTAAAATAGCAGTGGGATGGGCAGGGATACCTTTGGGATGGGTAATAGCTGTGGGATAGATAAACCTCCAGTGCAAGCATAGTGGGACTGTATGGTCCACCCTCCCAGGTGCCACACCTATGGCCCTTTATTATCAATAATAATGTAATAATCATCCACACATGTCAACACAAACACAACTCTTTATTAAATGCCCTGATCATTGTAGGCCCACCCAACATACATGGCCCAATCTCATCCGTGTGATGAGACAGGCTGAAGGTAGCACTCATTAATCATCTATCATCCTGTCTTGCCACTCCACTGATCCAGCTGGGGAGTTGCACCAGTGTTTCAGGAGGTTGCACTGCTTCTTCCCTTCACGTGAGGCTCTGTTGGGGCCTTGCACATCCTCAGTGTCTATCAGGTTTTGCCCTTGCTTCCATTCCCCAGGCTCCATGTCCCCATTGCCTTGCTGGAGCTCCACGAGCCTGTTCTGCAAGACTGGGTAGCGGGTGCGCATGAGATTGTGCAGGATGCAGCAAGCTTCCACAATCCTCCTCACGGTCTCTGGGCGATACTTCATGGTGGTGAGAAGTACCTGGAACCTGTTGCCAGGATGCCAAAGGTGTTCTCCACCACCCGCCTTGCCCTGGACAGCCTGTAGTTGAATATCCTCTCTTCACAGGTGAGGAATCTGGAAGTGTATGGCTTCCTGAGGTAGGTTCTGAGGGAGAAGGCATCATCCCCCACAATGAAGTAGGGCATATCTTGCGTGTAATTGGGCAGGGGGTGTGGATCTGGGAAGCCCATGATCAGATTGCCTTCCAGCCCCTCCTTGAGGTCACTGGCATTGTATACCTGGGCATCTGAACATGAGCCGCTGCCTGAAGAATCGATGTACATGAATTTGTAGTCAGCATTGACCATGGCAAAGAGGACGCTGCTGAAGAAGCCCTTGTAGTTGAAATAAGTGGAGCCCGACTTGGGTGGTGCTTTGCAGGCCACGTGCTTACCATCTATGGCTCCAATGGTGTGGGGGAAGTTCCACCTCTGATACCACTGCTCTGCAACTTTCTTCCATCCTTCTTCAGTGGAGGGGCACTGGAGGAGCTCCTGCAGGTATTCTTTGATGATGGCCTGCACTACTTCTCTGACCACAATGCTGATGGTGTTGTGTGGCACCCTCCAGGCATACTGCATGCTCCTGTAGGTGGTCCCTGAGGCCAGGTGGCGCAGAGTGAGTGCCACCTTGAGCCCAGGTTCCAGGCTGGGCCGGAAGTTGGTGTTTGCCTTGGTCAACTTGGGTGTCAGCCGCTACACAACTTCATCAAACATGGCTGGAGGCATCCTCATGAAGTTGTGAAATGCCCGAGTGTCTTCGTTCCTGAGCTCCACCATCAGCTTGTTGTACAGTCCGTCCTCTGCTCTTCTCCCAATCCAGCTTCGGACCCAGACGCTTCTTGGCTGCCTCCTTTTCTTCCCGTAGTAGAGTTCACAGAGCCTGTAGATGGCTTCGCACTGTTGCAGAACAATGGTGGCTGCCAAAAGGACTTTGTTACGATCCATGGTGGACATGACTGGATGCTGTGGAAGAGCAAGAATCAGATGAAGGCTGCAGAGGTCTGCACAGCTGGGCTGCTGTTCTGAAAGTGAGATGCAGGTGAGTTGCTCCCCCTTTTTATAGGCAGTATAGGTATCTCTTTGCATCCTCTAGGCATCCTCTAGGCATCCTCTAGGCATCCTTAATATCCAAGATAGCTCCCCTCTGCGAACGTTCTTTCCATTTTTAAATGCTTAGTTTCCATGCTGCATCCGTTCTGCATCCATTCTGCATCCGTTCTGCATCCATTCCACTTCCTCCCTGCGTCCGAGCGGATGCGAGTTGCACAGATGCGCGGATGCGGAACGGATGCCTAGCGGATATAGCGGATGTGTAACGGATGCAGAACGGATGCGTAGCGGATACGTAGCAGATGCAGAACGGACAAATTGGATACATTTTCCGTGCAAAAGTTTTGAGCAGCTCAAAAATATCTGAGAGAATGAAACGTCAATAAATGGATGCTGGAAAGATAGAGAGGAAGCAAAATGGAGGCAGTGAGTACATCGCGTTTTCCAACGGATGGCAAGCTTTTTTGTCCGTTTTACATCCTCTTTGCATCCGTTGGTGCAGTGTGACAGGGGCTTAAAGCATTGAAATCTTACAGAGTGCAGAAGGATAATTCCTTCAAAAAACACGATGGAATGAGTTTTATTTTCTAAGTACTACATAGCAAAGTTTGCAGCAATAAATCAAGAAAGCTACTTTTTTAGGACCTCTCCTACTGAAACAGATAATTTAAAATGCTTAATATTGGCTTTGTTCCTGAGACTCATGATAATCATTATTAAACAGATTGATTTACAGAAGTAGATTACCATAAGAGTATAAGTTATTTGTTACTGTTTACAATAAATACTTAAGATTTTTATCAAGGATGGACAGAATTGCTGAAGTTAGCTGCTTATTTGCAATTTCTTCTCCTCTCTCCCCCCCGATTCAAACTAGGTCTATTTTCAGGTGAAGAATTCTTCTATTTGTCTTTAAAATTGCTTTTTCTTCCATACGCCAGGGTATTTGGCTAGATAGTCCATCAACACAGAGGCCTGCTATTAATAAGAAACATGCATAATTAAAGTCAGCTGAGAGAAACTACATGTAATTTTTCCCATATCAATACAGTTTTTATCTCTGCTCTCAAACTTAGTTCAGTCATCGGATCCTTGTTACTAGTAGTAGTGTATATCAACAATTTTGCCGAATATATTTTTTTCTATAGAAGGAAAAATAATTTGTGCATCATAACACATATCAATGTATTCAAATGTCTATTTTTGTAAACAATACTGCTGTTTAATAGAAATTAATGAGCTCTGATATAATGCAAATATTAAAGTACAGGTGAAAGGGAAATGGATGGTTATTAAATGCAGATAAAGCACGGTATGGATGAATAAGGTGGTTTTCTGAAATCAAATGTGGATCCTTCTTAGAAGGAATTGGATGATAATTGGGCAAGTTGTGCTTGTAAAGTGATGTTCAAAGGATTTCTGGTACCTTCAAAGCAAAACTTCTTACAACATCATCTAACCTCCATCTGCTTTCATGTCCCAATTTTTACTGCTGCTTAAGAGCGCATGTACAATTATACAGATTCATGATCCTTTCATTAGATCAGGGTAAATATTATCAGATTAGCTCAAAATGCTCCAGAGGTCCATGGCACAGACAAAGAGGATGCCATCCATCATATCCAATTTTCTCATAATTTTCTTCTAAACCAAAAGAATGGATATTGTCAGCTTCTGACACCTACTTCAGCAGTTATTTTTCCTTCTCTATGAAAACATTTCATACATTGTTACAAAATTGGCGGTTTAAAGGGAGCCTGATACTGACGTATATGGCTATTTGTCTGAATAAAAAAGGAGAGCAAATGCTATCAATAATCCTTTAGGGAATGCTTTTAAAAACCACATGGGTCATCTGGTTTTCCCAAAACAGCTTGATATAATAAATCATGTTCTTTATTGTTTGCTGAGGAATCTTTCCAGATGGAATACTTTCTTTTTGATGATTACTCTGTAACTTTTCCCCCCAAAATATTACATCTGGCAGCAGCCTATTTATCAAAATGATTAGATATTCTGTGTTGATTTGATCATATTTGTGATGTTAAAATATTAAGATTTCAGCAGAACTAACAAAGGATATTTTATTAATTTTAGCCTAGATAATTTAGACTTTTCCAAGTATATCTATTTTTTCTATAATTAAGAAAGAGCAAAAAACATAGCAAAGAACATAGCATTGTGCCACATAGAAAAATTATCTATCTATAGAAGTAGTCATCGACTTACAATGATTAAGAATTCATTCAAAGTTAAAATAGCACTGAAAAGTAATTTATGACCATTTTTCATACCTATGACCATTGCAACATCCCCAAGATTATGTGATAAGATTCAGACACTTGGCTACTGACTCAAATTTATGACAGTTGAAGTATTTTGAGGGCATGTGATCACTTTTTGTGGTCTTCTGACAAGCAAACTCAATGGGATTCCCTTACCAACTGCAGTGATCGAGTAGCAAGAAATATCTTAAAGTGGAGAAAATTGACATTAAGTTAATTTAAGTGAGACATTGAGCAATTTGAGCAAATGTGTTGTTTATATACCAAACATGAGCAAAATAAAGAATTTTAAATCCATTAAAAGATGTCAGCTGTGATTTTGTGACTAAGTAAAAAAAGTATTTATAGAAATGATGGCTTTGATTGTCTCATTATTACTTATAATGAGGCACTGGTTCCTCTTCATTGTTCATCGATTAATAACAGATACTTTTGTTGGAGAAGGAAGATTAAATTGTGCTACCCCAGAAAAGCTTTGTTCCTGATAATTTGCTAAGTTTCACTCTAGTACAATAAAAGGGAGACTTCCTTAGATTGCAAGAAAAAATTCTAGACATTTAATGGGATTAAAATTGTGCACAAATTACCTAAGCTCAACTTGTTTACTTATAGTTTATTGACTAGTTTTATACAATACACCAAATTAGATAATTTGATCTATAATGCAACAAACAAAACCTAAATTAAAAAAGACTAGAAACTTTGTTGAAAATTAAATTAATTTCTTCAAATGCTTTGTAATTTTTGCTGTTCTTTTCAAAAGCCACAAATTTCCTCTCTATGGTTTGTTTTTAAATATTCATTCATTCATAAATAAATAAATAAACAATCTTAAAATTCAACACTACCCACTTAAAGAAATGATTGATGAAGAAGATGCAAAGATGCTAAATTAACTTCTATATAAAGAAACGAAAACAACTACATTTATGGCTGACTGGAAACCTCTTATTGACTTTTTTGTATGAGACAAAAAATATACTCTTATGATTTGTGGTTTCAATTATTAGAAAAGTGAGTAATAGAAAAAAAACTAAACCTTTTTGTAATCAAAGAGTAAAAGATAACTTTGATCATACTTGTATTTGGTGCAAAGAAAATTGAAAACTTATATTTCTTATTCTTTCTTTTGCATTTTTCTTTCTCTCTCTCTTTTTGTTCTCATTTTCTTTTAGTTTTTCATATTGTTTAACATTTGTTATAAAATTTATATACACATAAATAAATATTCTTGCAGCTCCATGGGAATATATGTTAAAGAATTCCATCCAGTCCTAATCTGAATCATGATCAAAACATATCACAGCGGAAGCAGTTGAAAATGCTTAACTCTGACTTAAAAAATAACCCACACTGATACACATCCATAGTGAGGTCATCGAAAGATCAAGCCAGTTATATTGCACTGAAACACTGTAGCATTTGTTCATAGACAGTTACTTTCATATCCAACACTCCTCTTAAACTAGCCATCTGCTCTATTTCAGAAATTTCTTCTGTTGAGCAATCCCAGAAGCATATGCATATACATCAAATCTACAGTTATGTCTAGAAGCCTTCTTTGAATAAACATGAGATGGATTAGATTGAACATGAAACAGTTGATTAATGAAACAATGAAAAATAGACCTTCTATTCTTTTCTGCCATTTTGTGATGTTGGAGTTATCTTTGGTGTTGAAATAGAACAATAAACTTAAAGATGTGGATTTAGGTTCATCTTGTATCCACAGTTTTTCTTTAAAATAACAATGTTTCTGAGTATATAAAAAATCCACTCAGAGAATTAATGGGAATTAAAAGTATGTCTATGGGGGTAGGTCTTGAAGAAAAAGCATATTTAGGATCATTTCCTGAATAATTATAGAATTCTCTTTTCAGCTGAGTTTATAAATAAATTTGAGGGACCTTGTGGGTTTATTTCTTGACAAAGATACAAATATATATCACTGGGTAAAGCCCCTGTCACACTGCACCAACGGATGCAAAGAGGATGTAAAATGGACAAAAAAGCTTGCCATCCGTTGGTTAACGCGATGTACTCACTGCTTTTTTTTGCTTCCTCTCTATCCATCCAGCATCCATTTATTGATGTTTCATCCGCTCAGAAAGTTTTGAGCTGCTCAAAACTTTTGCGCAGAAAATGTATCCAATTTGTCCGTTCTGCATCCGCTACGCATCCATTCTGCATCTGTTACGCATCAGCTATATCTGCTAGGCATCCATTACGCATCCATGCAACTCGCATCCGCTCGGACGCAGGGAGGAAGTGGAGCAGACGCAGAACGGATGCAGAACGGATGCCTAGCGGAAACTAAGCGTTTAAAATGGAAAAAACATCAGCAGAGGGGACTTATCTCGGATATTAAGGATGTCTAGAGGATGCCTAGAGGATGCCTAGAGGATGCAAAGGGACACCTATACTGCCTATAAAAAGGGGGAGCAACACATCTGGATCTCACTTTCAGACCATCAGCCCTGCTGCAGACCTCTGCAGCCTTCATCTACCTGTTCCTCTTCCACAGCATCCAGTCATGTCCACTGTGGATCGTAACACAGTCCTTTTGGCAGCCACCATCCTTCTGCAACAGTGCGAAGCCATCTACAGGCTCTGTGAATGCTACTATGGGAAGAAAAAGGGGCAGCCAAGAAGCATATGGGTACAAAGATGGTTCACCAGAAGAGCAGAGGACGGACTGTACAACAAGCTGATGGTGGAGGTCAGGAACGAAGACACTCGTGCATTCCAAAATTTCATGAGGATGCCTCCAGCCATGTTTGACGAAGTTGTGCAGCGGCTGACCCTCAGGTTGACCAAGCAGAGCACCAACTTCTGGCCCAGCCTGGAATCTGGGCTCAAGCTGGCACTCACTCTGCGCCACCTGGCCTCAGGGACCACCTACAAGAGCATGCAGTCTGCCTGGAGGGTGCCACACAACACCATCAGCATTGAAGAATACAAGGAGGAGCTCCTCCAGTGCCCCTCCACTGAAGAAGGATGGAAGAAAGTTGCAGAGCAGTGGTATCAGAAGTGGAACTTCTCCCACACTGTTGGGGCCATAGATGGGAAGCACGAGGCATGCAAAGCTCCAGCCAAGTCAGGGTCCACTTATTTCAACTTACAAGAGCTTCTTCAGAATCGTCCTCTTTGCCATGGTTGATGCTGACTACAAGTTCATGTACATCGATGCTTCAGGCAACGGCTCATGTTCAGATGCCCGGGTATACAACGCCAGTGACCTCAAGGAAGAGCTGGAACGCAACCTCATCGTGGGCTTCCCAGATCTAGACCCCCTGCCCAACGACACACAATGTGCCCTACTTCATCGTGGAGGATGACGCCTTCTCCCTCACAACCTACCTCATGAAGCCCTACACTTCCAGATTCCTCACCCATGAAGAGAGGATCTTCAACTACAGGCTGTCCAGGGCAAGGCGGGTGGTGGAGAACGCCTTTGGCATCCTGGCCAACAGGTTCCAGGTACTTCTCACCACCATGCAGCATCGCCCAGAGACCGTGAGGAGGATCGTGGAAGCTTGCTGCATCCTGCACAATCTCATGCGCACCCGCTACCCAGTGTTGCAGAACAGGCTTGTGGACTCCAACAAGGCAATGGGGACATGGAGCCTGGGGAATGGAGGCACGGGCGAAAACTAATAGACACTGGGGATGTGAAAGGCCCCAACAGAGCCTCACGTGAAGGGAAGAAACAGCGCAACCTCCTGAGACACTGGTGCAACTCCCCAGCTGGAGCAGTGGAGTGGCAAGACAGGATGATAGATGCTTAATTGATGCTTCCTTGAGCCTGTCTCATCACACTGATGAGATTGTGCCATGTATGTTGAGTGGCCCGACAATGAACAGGGCATTTAATAAAGAGTTGTGTTTGGATCAATGATAACATTGTTATTGATAATAAAGGGCCATAGGTGTGGCACCTGGGAGGGTGGACCATACAGTCCCACTATGCTTGCACTGGAGGTTTATCTATCCACAGCTATTACCCATTCCAAAAGTATCCCTGCCCATTCCACAGCTATCTCAACCCATCCTACTGCTATCTTAACCCACCCCACAGGCATGCAAAGGCTTAAACCATTTCTAAAAGTTTCCAGAAAGACTTTATTAAAAAAAAGAAATGAAGCAAATGTGTGAATCAAAAATAGACTTAATTAACAACAAGCTATAAGACAAAAATGAGTCTCTGGCACTCCTCTTGGTCGCTCAGTCTCAGGGGTGAAGGGTCCAGGTGCTGTGGAGGTGGCTGGTGCTGGATACTTGTCATCAGCTCCTCCAGAAGCAGAAGCAGCAGAAGCCCCAGCCCCAGAAGAGCGAGTCCGTGCTGCAGAAGCCCCAGCAGAACCAGAGTGAGGGCCAGGGGGCGTGATGGTAGCCCTGTCCCTCTTGCAAGGGCTGGCAGTAGATGGCTGAGGCTTGCTGTACTTCAGCATGGTTGTGGGGTTGCTGGCTGGCAGGGAGGCTGGCAGGAAAAAAGGCTGGCAGGGAGGCAGGTACCAAGGCTGGTAGGAAGGCTGGCAGGGAGGGAGGCAGGCACCAAGGCTGGCAGGAAGGCTGGCAGGCAGGCAGGCACCAAGGCTGGCAGGCAGGCACCAAGGCTGGCAGGCAGGCACCAAGGCTGGCAGGCAGGCACCAAGGCTGGCAGGCAGGCAGGCTGGCAGGCAGGCTTGCAGGTAGGCAATGCACCAAGGCTGGCAGGAAGGCTGGTAGGAAGGCTGGCAGGAAGGCTGGCAGGAAGGCTGGCAGGGAGGCAGGCACCAAGCCTGGCAGGAAGGCTGGCAGGCAGGCAGGCACCAAGGCTGGCAGGCAGGCATGAACCAAGGCTGGCAGACAGGCAGGCACCAAGGCTGGCAGACAGACTGGCTGGCAGCAAGGCTGGCAGGCATGCAGACAGCAAGGCTGGCAGGAGGCTGGCAGCAAGGCTGGCAGCAAGACTGGCAGGCAGACATGCAGGCAGGACAGGCAAGGCAATCGAAGTGTCTGGAAGCAGGTCTTTCCTCTGAATGGCGACCTGCTTCCGAGCTGCTTCTGTTATATCCGCGGGGCTAACGAAATGCATCCTCCCCACATGCGCAATTAATGCTCGGCATCTGCTACGCTTCCACTGTGCATCCGCTGTGCATCCGCTGTGCATCCTCTGTGCATCCGCTTCATCCACTGTGCATCCGCTCTGCATTCGCTGTATCCGTTCTGCATCCGCTTTGCTAAGGTCCCCCGGAAGCCTTGCAGATGTGACATCCTCTCTCATCCGCTTCCATCCGCTGGGCTTCCGTTCCGCATCCACTTTCCATCCGCCCTGCGTCCTCCCCGTGTCCATGTTATCCGCTCCGGTTATGCAAATTTTTGCCCCTTCTGAGAGCGGATAACAATGGATGGAACATTTTTCTCGTCCATTGTGTCCGTTTTGCATCCGTTGGGCAGTGTGACAGGGCCTTAACAAATTAAAAATTAACACCAATGGGATTTTGAGTGAAATGATGAACTAAACACAATTCATTGGAATACAGAGGCAACAACTATGGCAAAAGTGAAAAATCAGTGGTTAGACTGATTCTTTGGATTCTCCTTGGACAAAGAAAGGATGGGAGATCACCCACATGTTCTCCAGAGAGCTATTCCTTACAAGGACACCAGAGAATAGTGTTTCCTCAGGAGACTGAGTGCTGGAAGACAGAGGGATCTGTCATCAAGCCCACAGCCAGGATGGAGCCTTTTAAAAGACACATAGTGCACCAGCCTCACTTTCTAGCAGCCCTGGTGGCACAGTAGTTAGAATATAGTATTATAGGCTAACTGCTGACTGACTGCGGTTCAATTCTGATAGCTCAAGTTTTGTTGTAACTATGTATCATTTATGTGTTTGCAACTGTGTATCAATGC
>BLBF01000094.1:493947-608270 GCA_015471245.1 Laticauda colubrina | reverse complement strand
GGCTTAACCTAGGTTCTGAATAAACAATCACCCCCTTTTGAATGAGCATAATAAAAGAGCGTGTACCCAGACATTCGGGGCGCACTCATCGCGAGGAACTTCGTCTCCTGTCATTTCTCTCTCCTTCGCTCCCTATCATGAGACGCCCATCTGATGTGGGATAGCAGATACCGCAAAGTTTGACTCAGCTTTCCATCCTTTTGAGGTCAGTAAAATGAAGACCCAGATAGTTTGGGGCAATAGGCTGACATTGTAACTCAGAACATTCTGTAAAAGCACTATGGTGGGTTATATAAGTCTAAACACAATTGCTATTATAAACACTTTCCATATAATCTGGTTATTCTTTACTACAGAAGAAGCTGTAATTTTAAAAGAAGTTTTAAAAGTTAAAGGGGAAATGCAAATGATAAACCAAGAGAATGAACTGGATAATTATTTTTTATTGTATTTATAAAAAAGCCTTGGAGAAGCCTGTGTAATGAAACAAAGAAGAATGGAAGAGAGATCAAATCCTTCAACTGAAACCAACAGAAGAGCTAAATCAATACATATATTAAATTTTTAAAATGCTATTTTTTGTTTACTATTATATGCCTATCATATTTGTGATCTACAGCTTCCAACAGAAATTATTCAATACTCACTTTTAATGATGTGTTATACCAGCTCCAATTGTTATATTTCTGTGATTAAACATGATAAACTTCATAAAATTTAATTTTGGATTCTTAAAATCTGATGGTTTTATATTCTGATAAAAATGTGTTATAACTGGTCACATTATTTTGAAAGAACATAAAATACATTTGTAAAGTTTCATGTAAGTACATTAGAGCAAAAGTACAATAGTTTATGGAATAAACTGTGCATTCCAAATGTAATATTAAGGGGAGAGGAAGAGCTGTGTAATGTGAAAACACCAGCATGGAGTTTTATTATAACACAATGGTTGAAGTTACTGTTTTTACACACAAATTTAAGTTCTTTCATTTTTGAGAACAATTACAAATCAAAATGGTTCAGGATAATCTGACAGAAACTTCAACATCTCGGAATTTTCAGGAAGGTGTTATTAATATAGGTTACACGTACTTGTATTAAAGACCTGGAAGACCAACATTTGGGGAAACAATGGCAGAACCTAGGGATAGCAATTAGCAATAGCACTTAGATTTATATACAGCTTCACAGTGCTTTACAGCCTTCTCTAAGCAGTTAATAGAGTCAGCATCTTGCCCGCAACAATCTGAGTTCTCATTTTACTGACCTTGGAAGGATGGAAGGCTGAGTCAACCTTGAGCCAGTGAGATTAGAAATGCCAAATTGTAGGCAGCTGGTAGTCAACATAAGTAGCCTGTAGTGTTGCACTATAACAACTATGGGTCTTATTCTTGAATTAAAAGAAAGATCATTCTGGAGTCTTTATGTAGCCATAAGTACAATCCCCTCCCCCTTGAATTCCATTGACTCTTATCTAATTCCTAGGAGGTACTGATTGTTAAGCTCCTGTCACACTGCACCAACGGATGCAAAGAGGATGTAAAACGGACAAAAAAGCTTGCCATCCATTGGTTAACGTGATGTATCCGTTCTGTACTCACTGCCTCCGTTTTGCTTCCTCTCTATCCGTCCAGCATCCGTTTATGGACATTTCATCCGCTCAGAAAGTTTTGAGCTGCTCAAAACTTTTACGCGGAAAATGTATCCAATTTGTCTGTTCTGCATCCGCTATGCATCCGTTCTGCATCCGTTCTGCATCCGTTACGCATCCGCTATATCTGCTAGGCATCCGTTCCACATCCGCGCAACTCGCATCCGCTCGGACGCAGGGAGGAAGTGGAACGGATGTGGAATGGATAGAGAACGGATGCCTAGCGGATGCAGCATGGAAACAAAGCATTTAAAACGGAAAAAATGTTCGCAGAGGGGACCTATCTCGGATATTAAGGATGTCTAGAGGATGCCTAGAGGATGCCTAGGGGATACAAAGGGACACCTATACTGCCTATAAAAAGGGGGAGCAACTCACCTGCATCTCACTTTCAGACCAGCAGAACAGCTGTGCAGACCTCTGCAGCCTTCATCTGACTCTTGCTCTTCCACAGCATCCAGTCATGTCAACCGTGGATCGTAACACAGTCCTTTTGGCAGCCACCATCCTTCTGCAACAGTATGAAGCCATCTACAGGCTCTGCGAACTCTACTATGGGAAGAAAAAGAGGTGGCCAAGAAGCGTCTGGATCCGAAGATGGATCGGGAGAAGAGCAGAGTACGGACTGTACAACAAGCTGATGGTGGAGCTCAGGACCGAAGACATTCAGGCATTCCAGAACTTCATGAGGATGCCTCCAGCCATGTTTGACAAAGTTGTGCAGTGGCTGACACCCAGGTTGACCAAGGCAAACACCAACTTCCGGCCAAGCCTGGAACCTGGGCTCAAGGTGGCACTCAGTCTGCACCACCTGGCCTCAGGGACCTCCTACAGGAGCATGCAGAATGGCTGGAGGGTGCCACTCAACACCATCAGCATTGTGGTCAGAGAAGTGGTGCAGGCCATCATCGAAGAATACTTGGAGGAGCTCCTCCAGTGCCCCTCCACTGAAGAAGGATGGAAGAAAGTTGCAGAGCAGTGGTATCAGAGGTGGAACTTCCTCCGCACCATTGGAGCCATAGATGGCAAGCATGTGGCCTGCAAAGCACCACCCAAGTTGGGCTCTACTTATTTCAACTACAAGGGCTTCTTCAGCATCGTCCTCTTTGCCATGATCGATGCTGACTACAAGTTCATGTACATCGATGCTTCAGGCAATGGCTCATGTTCAGATGCCCAGGTATACAACGCCCGTGACCTCAAGGAGGGGCTGGGAGGCAACCTCATCATGGGCTTCCCAGATCTAGACCCCCTGCCCAACGACACACAAGATGTGCCCTACTTCATCATGGGGGATGACGCCTTCTCCCTCACAACCTACCTCATGAAGCCCTACACTTCCAGACACCTTACCCGTGAAGAGAGGATCTTCAACTACAGGCTATCCAGGGCAAGGCGGGTGGTGAAGAATGCCTTTGGCCTCCTGGCCAACAGGTTCCAGGTACTTCTCACCACCATGCAGCATCGCCCAGAGACCGTGAGGAGGATCGTGGAAGCTTGTTGCATCCTGCACAATCTCATGCGCACCCGCTACCCAGTCTTGTAGAACAGGCTCATGGACCTCAAACAAGGCAATGGGGACATGGAGCCTGGGGAATGGAGGCAAGGGCGAAACCCGATAGACACTGAGGATGTGCAAGGCCCCAACAGAGCCTCACGTGAAGGGAAGAAGCAGCGCAACCTCCTGAAACACTGGTGCAACTCCCCAGCTGGAGCTGTGGAGTGGCAAGACGGGATGATAGATGATTAATGGGTGCTTCCTTCAGCCTGTCTCATCACACAGATGAGATTGGGCCATGTATGTTGGGTGGCCCTACAATGAACAGGGCATTTAATAAAGAATTGTGTTTGTGTTGACATGTGTGGATAATTATTACATTATTATTGATAATAAAGGGCACCTGGGAGGGTGGACCATACAGTCCCACTATGCTTGCACTGGAGGTTTATCTATCCCACAACTATTACCCATTCCAAAGGTATTCCTGCCCATCCCACTGCTATCTTAACCCATCCCACAAGCATGCAAAGGCTTAAACCAATTCTAAAAGTTTCCACCAAGACTTTATTAAAAAAAAGAAATGAAGCAAGTGTGTGAATCAAAGATAAACTTTATTGAACAACAAGCTGTAAAAGAAAAATGACCCAAGTCAAGTGTCCAAATAAAGTCCATACCCAGTCTCTGGCAGTCTTCACGGTCACTTGGAGGTGTGCCCAGTCTCAGGGGTGAAGGGTCCAGGTGCTGTGGAGGTGGTTGCTGCTGCAGTGCTGGTCTGAAGCACCACTGGGGTGCCTGGCCCCGAGAGGACAACAGGTGGCGGTGTGTTGAGAAAGCTCTCGGACAGCTGGCTCAGACCCGTGATGCTGAGAGGTCCTTCCTCCATGCCATGGGGTGTCAGTCCCAGTACTGATGACAGATGTACTGAGGCCGGGCTTGGTTGTGGGGTGGAGGAAGGAATAGTGTAGTGGGGATGTCTGGTCTGCAGCTGGGTGAGGACTGGCATGGGTGGCATCAGTGGCATGGGTGGCATGGGTGGCATCAGTGGAACCGGTGGCAATGGTGTTGCCCGATGACTCTGGGCCTACACTGGGAAGGTCTGCTGCCTGTGCTGCTGGACCTCCTGGTAGCCATTGCCCTGGTAGGTGAGGGGCTGTGGGAAGCCTTGGAATGGGAGGGACATCACCTGGGGTGGAGGAGCAGACCTGGACTGGATGGGAGCAGGTTCCTCTGGATCTGGAGGATTGTGAAGCAGCTCGGTGATCTAGTCCTTCACCACCTGGTACTGGGGTTCCTCCATGTACCTGAGGGTCTGGTTGACATAGGTGAGGAAGGGCTTGCGGTTGGAGGATGAGGAGTCGGTGTGGACCAGCTGAGAGAGAAGATCTATGCTGGTGCGGATGGTGTCCCTGATCTCCAGCAGGACAGTGTGGCTCTGCCCCTCCTGCTGTCTGGCTCTCTGCCTTTCTGTGGAGGTGGAGCTGGTGGGGGTGGATGCTGCTACGTCTGTGGTGGACGCGCCGTCTCTTTTCTCCCACTGTACCAGGGAGTCCTCCACACGCTCCACCACGGTTACAACACCTGTCCGCGGGTTTTCCACCATGGCACGCTCCACAGAAACCTGCCTGGAGACAGGGACTGACTCTCAGCCAGAAGAGGACTGGCTTTCAGCAGGCTGCCGGAGAGAGAGGGTAGTGAGAGGGGCTCCTTGTGCTCCTCGGTGGCGGATCTCACCCTCCTGGAAGCTGCACTTGGCCATGACGTAGGTCTCTCTGTCTGTCAACTTAACCGTGGCCTGGCCATATTTCTTCAGGTGCAGCTTCCCGTACCAGGTGTGCATGTGCTTCCACCAGCTGAGGAGCACCTCCGAAGTGTAACCCATACTCTCCGCTCTCTCTCTCCAAGCAGCCTGCTTCCTTTTGGTGTCCCTGTACAGCCGGTGTCTCTTCCGCCACAGATAGTCATTCTCTCTCAGCCACTCCAGCTCCTCATCCTCGTGTTCCTCCTCAATATAGTATTGCCTCCTCTCCTGTTGTCACACAGGCCTCTTCCTCCCTTTGGCAGGACCAGATGAGCGCTCATCAGAGGGGATCCCAGGTAGTAGGGGCTCCTCCTCCACACCATCATCATCATCAGCAGCAGCAGCAGGATCATAATCATCATCATCATTATCATCATCATCAGCAGCAGCAGGATCCTCATCATCAGTAGCACCAGCAGCAGCACCAGCAGGATCAGCACCAGCAGCAGCAGAGTAAGTACCAGCAGTGCCAGCAAGACCAGGAGCACAAGCAGGACCAGGAGCACGAGAAGGACGAGCAGGATGAGCAAGACCAGGAGCACGAGCAGTACGAGCAGTACGAGCAAGTCCAGGAGTACGAGCAGGACCAGCAGGACCAGCAGGACCAGGAGTAGCTTCAGCAAAGTAAGCACTAGAAGAAGCACCACCGCCAGGAGCAGCTTCAGCAGAGTAAGCACCAGCGGAAGCACCACCGCCAGGAGCAGCTTCAGCAGAAGCTCCAGCACCAGAAGAGCAAGCCCGAGCAGCAGAAGCCCCAGCAGAAGCAGAGTCAGGTACAGGGGGCGGGAGGTTGGCCCTATCCCTCTTTCCAGGGATGGCGGCAGGTTGCTGAGGCTTTTGCTTCTTCCCCATGGTTGTGGGGTTGCTGGCTGGCAGGGAGCCTGGCAGGGAGCCTGGCAGGCACCAAGTCTTGCAGGAAGGCTGGTACCGAGGCTGGCAGGAAGCCTGGCAGGCAGGCAGCCACCAAGGCTGGAAGGCAGGCTGGCAGGAAGGCTGGCAGGAAGGCTGGCAGGAAGCTTTGCAGGAAGGGTGGCAGGAAGCCTGGCAGGAAGGCAGGCAGGCAGGCATGCACCAAGGCTGGCAGGCAGGCAGAGAGCAAGGCTGGCCAGGAGGCTTGCAGGCAGACATGCAGGCAGGGCAGGCAAGGATTCGATGTATCCGTCAGCAGGTCTTTCCTCCGAATGCTGGCCACGTGCGAACTGCTTCCCTTTATATCCGCGTGGCTTACGCAATGCATCCCCCCGCATGCTCAATTAATGCTCGGCATCAGTTCGACTTCCACTGTGCATCCGCTAGGCTTCCGTTCTTCATCCGCTTCATCCGCTGTGCATCCGCTGTGCATCCGCTGTATCTGTTCCGCATCTGCTTTGCTGAGGTCCCCCGGAAGCCTAGCGGATGTGCCATCTGCTCCCATCCACTTCCATCTGCTGGGTTTCTGTTCCGCATCCGCTTTCCATCCGCCCTGCGTCCTCCCCGTGTCTGTTCCTTTCCGTATTATCCACTCCGGTTATGCAAATTTTTGCCCCTTTTGAGAGCGGATAACAATGGATGGAACATTGCTCGTCCGTTGTGGCCTTTTTACATCCATTTTGCATCCGTTGGGCAGTGTGACAGGGCCTTTAATTGAGAGCATTCCTATCTATAACACAAACAGCAGTTTAATTAGACCTTCACAAGAGGATCTGATCTATCAGGCTTGGCACAACAAAACCAATCTGGTCTACCAATAATATTTTTCTGAGTAGTCAAGCTATTGTTTTTTTCAAGCCAGTAAGATCTTTACATCTAATAACTGTTTCCAGTTCTAAAAAGCACTAACTTTATCATGTTTTCCTCATAGCAGTTTTGGAGAGCTAATACAAAAAGTCCCCTGGGAGCTGAAACTATGCACCTGTGGATATAGGACGACTGAAACTATAGCCAATGTCCTGCTATATTTTCTTCTCTGGATAGATTCAATGACCTGCCATATAAATTCAAGACACTTGGAAAATTAATCAGTTTAATTAGATGTGGACCTTCACATATGGACCTCATCTTTCACAGCTGACTAGTCTACTCTAGAAAAATAGTTTGCTTGGAAAATCCTGAAATGTGAGATAATGAAGACTCAAACAAAAAAAACAAACCACAAATAAATAAATAAAAAGACATCAGATGAGACCAGCATTGTTGCATAAAGAGCTCTATGACAAATTGAGGGACTAAAAGGTCAAATATAAAAAAAGGAAAGAAGGACACAGAACTAAAGTAGAATACTAACAAACAGCATGAAACCTAAAGGAGGGAATCAGGAAAGCTGAGACACAGAATGGGCTAAGAGCAGTGGTAGAATTCAAATTTTTTTACTACTAGTTCTGTGGGTGTAGCTTGATGGGCATGGCAGGGGAAGGACACTGTAAAATCTCCATTCAGAGGTGTTATTTGCCAGTTCTCTGTACTCAAAATTCCCACTACTTCAGAACTGGTCAGAACCTGCTGAATAGCACCTCTGACTAAGAGTAGTAACTAATGCCAAAAACAATAAAAAAGTTTTTTTTCAATATACAAGGAACAAAAAGAAAGTCAAGGAAACAATAGATCCATTAAAGGGAGCAAAAAGCAAGAAGGCGATTGGCAGCAGAGAAAAAGCAGAACTGCTTAAGCCTCTGTTCCACTGCACTTATGGATACAAAAAGGATGTAAAACGTTAAAAAAAGCTTGCCATCCATTGGAAAACGCTATGCATCCGTTGTATACTCACTGCATACGTATCTCATACGCTCTATCCCTCGAGCATCTGTCCACTGAGATTTCATCTGTGCAAGAAGTTTTGAGCTGCAAAAAACTTTGTGAGCGGATGAACTTTCTGCCACATACAATGTACATCCACGACATATATGGGAAACAAACATTTTATGTCTGTTATCATCTGTTAAACATCCGCTGTATCCTCTCTGCATCCTCTGGCCATCCCCTCAACTCACATCCACTGCAGTTGAAAACGGAAAGAGGGAGGAAACGAAAGGCACATGGAACGTCTACACAGCATTAGTAGCACAGAAATAGAAAGGATGTAAGCATCTCGTATATAAAGTATTAAAATGGACAAAATGTTTGTATCTGGGATGTATCTTGGATATTTAGGAGGTCTGCAGTATGTCTTGAGTAAGTAGAAGGACACCTAGCGGACCACCGATATTTCCTATAAAAAGGGGGAGAAAATCATCTGGATCTCAGCATGAGTCCAGCAGCCATGGTGTACAGACCTCTTCACCCTTGGTATTGGTCTTCGACATCATCCATTGTTCTCCACTATGGAGCATGACACAGTCCGTTTGATAGCTGCGATCATTCATCACCAGAATCAAAACCTGTTCAGACTGTATCAAGTTTTACACAGAAGGAGAAGAAGGAGACGTCCAAGAGCTGTGTGGGTCTGAGGATGGATTGTGAGAAGAATGGACTTTGGACTGTATGACCAGTTGATGGTGGAGCTGAGGAATGAAGACCCTCGTGCATTCCATCAGTTCATGAGGATGCCCCCAGCCATGTTTGAGGAACTTGTACAGCATCTGAGACCCAGGTTGACCAAGCCTAGCACCAACTTCTGTCCCAACCTGGACCCTGGACTGAAGGTGGCACTGACTCTATGGCACCTTGCCTCTGGACCCACATACAGAAACATGCAGTATGCAAGGAGGGTGCCACACAACAACATCAGCAAAGTGGTCAGAGAAGTGGTGCAGGCCATCATTGAAGAATACGTGGAGGAGCTCCTGCAGTGCCCCACCACTGCACAAGGCTGGAGAAAACTTGCAGAAGAGTGGTATCAGAGGTGGAACTTTCCCCACACCGTTGGAGCCATAGATGGGAAGCACGTGGCCTGCAAAGCTCCAGCCAACTCAGGGTCCACTTATATCAACTACAAGGGCTTCTTCAGTATTATCCTCTTTGCCATGGTTGATGCTGATTACAAGTTCATGTACATCGATGCTTCAGACAATGGATCAGCTTCAGATGGCCAGGTATACAATGCTAGTGACCTCAAGGATGGGCTGGAACGCAACCTCATCATGGGTTTCCCAGATCCAGACCCCTTACCCAATGATACACAGGATGTGCCCTACTTCATCATTGGTGATGACGCCTTCTCCCTCAGAACCAACCTCATGAATCCATACAGTTCAAGATACCTCACCAATGAAGAGAGGATCTTCAACGACAGGATGTCCAGGGCAAGATGGGTGATGGAGAACGCCTTTGGCATCCTGGCCAACAGGTTCCAGATACTTCTCACCACCATGCAGCATTACCCAGAGACTGTGAGGAGCATTGTGGAAACTTGCTGCATCCTGCACAATCTCATGTGCACCCGCTACCCAGTGTTGCAGAACAGACTTGTCAACCGTCAAGAAGGAAATGGGGACATGGAGCCTGGTGAATGGAGGCAAGGATGTAATCTGATAGACACTGTGGATGTACAAGGCCCCAACAGAGCTTCACGTGAAGGGAAGAAGCAGTGCAACCTCCTGAAACACTGGTGCAACTCCCCAGCTGGAGCAGGGGAGTGGCAAGACAGGATGATAGATAATTAATGGATGCTTCCTTGAGCCTGTTGCATAACACTGATGAGATTGTGCCATGTATGTTGAGTGGTCCTACAATGAATAGGGCATTAATAAAGAGCTTTTTTTATTTTAAAATGTGTTGATCAATGAATAAATTGTTATTAATAATAAAGGTCCTTTTGTGTGGCAGCTGGGATGGGGGACCATACAGTCCCACTATGTTTGCACTGAAGGTTTATCTATCCCACAACTATCCTTGTCTATCCCACAAGCATGCAAAGGCTTAACCATTTTTTCAAAGTTTTCACCAATACTTTATTAAATAAAAAAAATGAACCAAGTGTCTTAAGCAAAGATAACCTTTATTAACTTTCTTAGGTAAACTTTATGACTTTATTAAAAAAGCAAAATGAACCAAGTAAAGTGTCATAAGCAAAGATAAAGTGAACAAGTAAACAACTCAGTCTCTGACACTATTCTCAGTCACTCTGAGTCATGTCCATGGTCTCAGCTCTTAAGCGGGCAGGGACTGTGGAGGTTGCTGTGGCTTGAGTGCTGGTCTGAGGCACCATTGGGGTGCTTGGCCCCGAGAGTACAACAGGGGATGGTGTGTTCAGGAAGCTGTCCGAGAGCTGACTCAGTCCCATGAGGTTGAGAGGCCCCTCATCAAGGACCTGAGATGTGAGGCCCAATACTGATGACAGATTGTCCGTTGATGGGCTTGGCCATCGGGTGGAGGAAGGAAGAGTGTAGTGGGACTGTCTGGTCTTCAGCTGGGTGAGGACTGGAGTCTGTGGCGTGCGAGGAACCTGGGCCTGGACTGGGAAGGTCTGTTTTTGCTTTGGTAAGTCCTGGTAGTCATAGCCTTGGTAGGTGAGGGGCTGTTGAAAGCTGTGACATTGCCTGGGGATGGAGGAGCAGACCTGGATTGGGTAGGAGCAGCTTCAGCTGGGCCTTGAGGGTTGTGTAGAAGTGCTGTTATCTTCTCCTTCATCACCTGGTACTGGGCCTCGGGCAGGTCCCTGAGGGTGTGGCTCACGTAGGTGATAAAGTTGTGGCAGCTTGCGGATCCTCTGTCCAAGTGGACCAACTGAGAGAGAAGTTCTGTGCTGGTCTTCATTGTGTCCCTGATCTCCAACAGGACACTGTGGTTCTGGCCCTCCAGAATGCCTCTCTGCCTGCATCCTCTGGAACAGGGGGTGGGCATGGGTTGGCCTCTGGTGGCTGCTGCATCTTCCTCCATTTGTGACAGGGGACCCTCCAAGTCTGCCGGCATGGGGAGTACAGCTTTTTGGGGGGGTCTCTGCCATGGGGCCCTCTGAAGACACCTGGCCGGACAGGGTAGCTGGCTCCTGGCTGGAAGAGGACTGGCTCTCTGTGGGCTGTCTGAGGGAGAGGGGTGTCAGTGGGGCTCCGCCTCGGTGGTGGATCTCAACCTCCAGGAAACTGCACTAGGCCATGATGTACATCTCCCGGTCAGTGAGCTTGACAGCGGACTGCCCGGATTTCTGGAGGTGTAGCTTGCCATACCAGGTGTGCATGTGCTTCCACCATCCCAGGAGTACATCTGGAGTGTAACCCAGGCTCTCTGCCTTGTCTCTTCAAGCTGCCTGCTTCTTCTTGGTGTCGCGATAGAGTCTGTGGCCCTTTCTCCAGAGGTACTTGTTCTCCCTCAGCCATTCCAGCACCTCATCCTCATGCTCCTCGGATGCGGTGTACTGTTTCCTCTCTCTCTTCTCCTTCCCTTGCCTCTTCCTCCCTCTGGCAGGGGCTTGAGCAGGGCCTTCAGGGGCTTGAGCAGCAGGGTCTTCAGGGGCTTGAGCAGCAGGGCCTTCAGGGGCTGGAGCAGCAGGGCCTTCAGGGGCTGGAGCAGCAGAGCCTTTTGGGGCTTGAGCAGCAGGGCCTTCAGCAGCAGCACTTTGAGGGCCTTGGGGCTGGTCCACCACAACAGCATCAGCATCAGCTGCAGCAGGAGGAGGAGGTTCAGAGTCAATGCCAGGGGGTGGGATGCTGGTTTTGTCCTTCTTGCCAGGGATGGAACAAGTAGGCACAGGCTTCCTCTTTTTCCCTGAGTGACAAACCATGGTGTTCCTGCTAGATGTATGTGGCAGCACGTCTTTCCCCTGAATGCTGACTGCATGCATGCTGCATCCTTTTATATCTATGGAGCTGATGCAATTCAAACTCCCTGCATGCACAGTGAATGCTTTGCATCCGATATACATCGCGCGGCATCTGCTTTGCTTCCTATAGGCGTCCGTGATGCGTCCGCATCATCCGCTATGCATCTGCCCCTTCCACTATGTGTCCGCTTTGAAATTCTCCCCCAGAACCCCTTTGGAGGTGTCATCCGCTTCCATCCACTTCCATCCATTAGGTTTCCTATGAACATCCGCTTAACAACCCCGCTACGTACTACCCACGTCCATTCTTTTCCATTCTGTTTATGCAAATTTTCGCGACCTTTTGGAGCGGATGACAATGGATGGAGCCACCCGCGAAATTTTGCTCGTCCGCTGTGTCCTTTATGCATACGTTTTGTGTCCATTGGCCAGTGGGACCTCGCCTTTAATTCCTTCTTCATATCTGTTTTTACACAAACACACACAAAAAAAGCAGCTCAAAAGCAGTACTGAGGAAGAAGAAGGTATATAAGTAAAAATAGTCAAGGAATTAATAAGAGTACCTATCCACCCTAGATGAATACAAATCTATATTTGGGCGATATGGTTTACATGCCAGATGTAGTTTTGGAGTGACTGAATGTCATCTTTCAAATCTCATATAATACAGGGAAATAGTGGAGAACTGGAAAAGAACTGATGTGGTTCCAATCTACACAAAGGATAAACATGGATCCAGGAAATCATAAGCCAATTAGCTTTATTGATACATGGAAAATCTTGGGAAAGATAATCAACTGTAGGATTTGTGAAAACCTAGAAACAAACATAGTGACTTCTAGCACAGGTTTGTTAAAAACAAATCATACCAGGTAAATTGCCTTTTTCTGATAAAGTATCTAAAGCCCCTGTCACACTGCACCAACAGATGGAAAGAGGATGTAAAACGGAGAAAAACACTTGCCATCCATTGGTTAACGCGATGCTTCCGTTTTGTACTCACTGCATACGTTTTGCTTCCTCTTTATCTGTCCAGCATCCATCTATTGATGTTTCATCTGCTCAGAGGCTTTTGAGCTGCTCAAAACTTTTGCACGGAAAATGTATCCAATTCGTCCATTCTGCATCCGCTAGGCATCCGCTAGGCATCAGTTCTGCATCCGTTACGCATCCGCTATATCCGCTAGGCATCCGCTCTGCATCCACGCAACTCGATCCGCTCCAGCGGTAAACGGACACAGGGAGGAAGTGGAACGGATGCAGAACGGGTGCAGAATGGATGCAGAATGGATGAAAGCAGATGCAGCTCGCAAAGAAAGCATTTAAAATGGAAAAAACGTTAGCAGAGGGGACCTATCTTGGATATTAAGGATGTCTAGAGGATGCCTAGAGGATGCAAAGGGACACATAGTGGAAAACCTAAACTGCCTATAAAAAGGGGGAGCAACTCATCTGGATCTCACTTTCAGCCCAGCAG
Source organism: Laticauda colubrina (assembly GCA_015471245.1). Taxonomy (NCBI): domain Eukaryota; kingdom Metazoa; phylum Chordata; class Lepidosauria; order Squamata; family Elapidae; genus Laticauda; species Laticauda colubrina. The sequence goes on along the minus strand of BLBF01000094.1, from coordinate 595,167 downwards.
CCCAGCAGCCCAGCTGTGCAGCCTTCATCTGCCTCTTCCTCTTCCACAGCATCCAGTCATGTCCACCATGGATCGTAACAAAGTCCTTTTGGTAGCCACCATCCTTCTGCAACAGTGCGAAGCCATCTACAGGCTCTGTGAACTCTACTACGGGAAGAAAAAGAGGGGGCCAAGAAGCGTCTGGGTCTGAAGATGGATCGGGAGAAGAGCAGAGTACAGACTGTACAACAAGCTGATGGTGGAGCTCAGGAACGAAGACACTCGTGCATTCCAAAACTTCATGAGGATGCCTCCAGCCATTTTTGACGAAGTTGTGCAGTGGCTGACACCCAGGTTGACCAAGGCAAACACCAACGTCCGGCCCAGCCGGGAACCTGGGCTCAAGGTGGCACTCACTGCACCACCTGACCTCAGGGACCACCTAAAAGAGCATGCAGTATGCTTGGAGGATGCCACACAACACCATCAGCATTGTGGTCAGAGAAGTGGTATAGACCATCATCGAAGAATACCTGGAGGAGCTCCTCCAGTGCTCCTCCACTGAAGAAGGATGGAAGAAAGTTGCAGAGCAGTGGTATCAGAGGTGGAACTTCCCCCACACTGTGGGAGCTATAGATGGCAAGCACATGGCCTGCAAAGCTCCAGCCAAGTCGGGGTCCACTTATTTCAACTACAAGGGCTTCTTCAGCATCATCCTCTTCGCCATGGTCGATGCTGACTACAAGTTCATGGACATCGATGCTTCAGGCAACGGCTAATGTTCAGATGCCCGCATATACAATGCCAGTGACCTCAAGGAGGGGCTGGATTGCCACCTCATCGTGGGCTTCCCAGATCCAGACCCCCTGCCCAATGACACGCAAGATGTGCCCTACTTCATCATGGGGGATGACGCCTTCTCCCTCAGAACCTACCTCATGAAGCCCTACACTTCCAGACTCCTCACCCGTGAAGAGAGGATCTTCAACTACAGGCTGTCCAGGGAAAGGCGGGTGGTGGAGAATGCCTTTGGCCTCCTGGCCAACAGGTTCTAGGTACTTCTCACCACCATGCAGCATCGCCCACAGACCGTGAGGAGGATCGTGGAAGCTTGCTGCATCCTGCACAATCTCATGCGCACCCTCTACCCAGTCTTGCAGAACAGGCTTGTGGACCTCCAACAAGGCAATGGGGACATGGAGCCTGGGGAATGGAGGCAAGGGCAAAACCTGATAGGCACTCAGGATGTGCAAGGCCCCAACAGAGCCTCACGTGAAGGGAAGAAGCAGCGCAACTTCCTGAAACACTGGTGCAACTCGCCAGCTGGAGCAGTGGAGTGGCAAGACAGGATGATAGATGCTTAATGGATGCTTCCTTCAGCCTGTCTCATCACACCGATGAGATTGGCCATGTATGCTGGGTGGGCCAACAATGAACAGGGCATTTAATAAAGAGTTGTGTTTATGTTGACATGTGTGGATGAATGATTATGTTATTACTGATAATAATGGGCCATAGGTCTGGCACCAGGGAGGGTGGACCATACAGTCCCACTATGCTTGCACTGGAGGTTTATCTATCCCACAGCTATTACCCCTCCCAGAGGTATCCCTGCTCATTCCACAGGTATCCCTGCCTATCCCACTGCTATCTTAACCCATCCCACAGATATCCTAACCCATCCCACAGGTATCCCTGCCCATCCCACAGCTATTACCCATCCTAAAGGTATCCCTGCCCAGCCCACTGCTATCTTAACCCATCCCACAAGCATGCAAAGGCTTAAACCATTTCTAAAAGTTTCCACCTGATAGACACTCAGGATGTGCAAGGCCCCAACAGAGCCTCACGTGAAGGGAAGAAGCAGCGCAACCTCCTGCAACACTGGTGCAACTCCCCAGCTGGAGCAGTGGAGTGGCAAGACAGGATGACAGATGCTTAATGGATGCTTCCTTCAGCCTGTCTCATCACACTGATGAGATTGTGCCATGTATGTTGGTTGGGCCTACAATGAACAGGGCATTTAATAAAGAATTGTGTTTATGTTCAAATGTGTGGATCAATGCTTACATTAGTATTGATAATGAAGGCCCATAGGTGTGGCACCTGGGAGGGTGGACCATACAGTCCCACTATGCTTGCGCTTTATTAATCACAAGCTGTAAAAGAAGAATGACCCAAGTCAAGTGTCCAAATAAAGACTACAGGTAGCCACCCAGTCTCTGGCACTCCTCTTGGTCACTTGGAGGTGTGCCCAGTCTCAGGGGTGAAGGGTCCAGGTGCTGTGGATGTGGCTGGTGGTCGAGTGCTGGTATGAAGCCCCACTGGGGTGTCTGGCCCCAAGAGGACAACAGATGACGGTGTGTTGAGAAAGCTCTCGGACAGCTGGCTCAGACCCGTGATGTTGAGAGCTCCTTCCTCCATGCCATGGGGTGTCAGCCCCAGTACCAACGACAGATGTACTGAAGCTGGGCTTGGCTGTGGGGTGGAGGAAGGAGCAGTGTCGTGGGACTGTCTGGTATGCACCTGGGTGAGGACTGGGGTTGGTGGCATTGGTGGCATTGGTGGCATCAGTGTCATGGGTGGCATCGTTGGCGTCGGTGGCATCAGTGTTGTGGGTGGCATCGGTGGCATCAGTGGAACTGGTGGTAAAGGTGTCGTTTGATGACTCTGTGCCTGGACTGGGAAGGGCTGCTGCCTGTGCTGCTGGACCTCCTGGTAGCCGTAACCCTGGTGGGTGAGGGCCTGTGGAAAGCCTTGGAATGGGAGGGACATCACCTGGGGTGGAGGAACAGACCTGGACTGGGTGGGAGCAGGTTCCTCTGGGTCTGGAGGGTTGTGAAGCAGCTCGGTGATCCGGTCCTTCACCACCTGGTACTGGGGTTCCGCCATGTCCGTGAGGGTCTGGTTGACATAGGTGAGGAAGGGCTTGTGGTTGGAGGATGAGAAGTCGGTGTGGACCAGCTGAGAGAGGAGATCTATGCTGCTCCGGATGGTGTCCCTGATCTCCAGCAGGACAGTGTGGCTCTGCCCCTCCAGTCTGTCTCTCTGCCTTTCTATGCTGTCTCCTTTCTCCCACTGCACCAGGGAGTCCTCCACGCGCTCGACCATAGTTACAACAGCTGTCTGCGGGTTCTCCGCCGTTGCACACTCCACAGAAAACTGCCTGGAGACAGGAGCTGACTCTCGGCCGAAATAGGACTGGCTCTCAGCAGGCTTCTGGAGAGAGAGGGTAGAGAGAGGGGCTGCTGGTGCTCCTTGGTGGTGGATCTCACCCTCCAGAAAGCTGCACCTGGCCATGACGTAGGTCTCTCTGTCCGTCAGCTTAACCATGGCCTGGCCAGATTTCTTCAGGTGCAGCTTCCCGTACCAGGTGTGCATGTGCTTCCACCAGCCGAGGAGCACCTCTGAAGTGTAGCCCAGACTCTCCGCCTTCTCTCTCCAAGCATCATGCTTCCACTTGGTGTCCCTGTAGAGCCAGTGTCCCTTCCGCCACAGATAGTTATTCTCTCTCAGCCACTCCAGCACCTCATCCTCGTGTTCCTCCTCAGTGGAGTATTGCCTCCTCTCCTGTCCCTGCAAATGCCTCTTCCTCCCTTTGGCAGGACCGGATGGGCCCTCATTAGAGGGGCTCCCAGGTAGTAGGGGCTGCCCCTCCACACCACCAACACCACCAGCAGCAGCAGGATCATCATCATCATCATCATCATCATCATCATCATCATCATCACCTGCAGGATCATCATCATCATCAGCAGCAGCAGCAACAGCAGCACCAGTAGGATCATCATCATCATCATCATCATCATCATCATCATCATCATCATGACTAGCAGGACCAGGATCAGCAGCAGCAGAGTAAGCACCAGCAGCGCCAGCAAGACCTGGAGCACAAGCAGGACCAGGAGCACGAGTAGGATGAGCAGGACGAGCAAGACCAGGAGCACGAGTAGGACAAGCAAGTCCAGGAGTACGAGCAGGATGAGCAGGACCAGCAGGACGAGGAGCAGCTTCAGCAGGGTATGCACCAGCAGAAGCACCACTGCCAGGAGCAGTTTCAGCAGAGTAAGCACGAGCAGAAGCACCACCGCCAGGAGCAGCCTCAGCAGAGGAAGCATGAGCAGAAGCACCACCGCCAGGAGCAGCCTCAGCAGAGTAAGCACGAGCAGAAGCACCACCGCCAGAAGCATCATCATCAGCTCCTCCAGAAGCAGAAGCAACAGAAGCCCCAGCAGAAGCCCCAGCAGAAGCAGAGTCAGGGACAGGGGGCGGGAGGGTGGCCCTGTCCCTCTTGCCAGGGATGGCGGCATGTTGCTGTTTTCTCTTCTTCCCCATGGTTGTGGGGTTGCTGGCTGGCAGGGAGGCTGGCAGGCACCAAGGCTTGCAGGAAGGCTGGCACCAAGGCTGGCAGGAAGGCTGGCAGGCAGGCAGGCAGTCACCAAGACTCGCAGGCAGGCAGGCACCAAAGCTGGCAGGCAGACTGGCTGGCAGGGAGGCTGGAAGGCAGGCTGGCAGCATGGGTGGCAGGCAGGCAGACAGCAAGGCTGGCAGGGAGGCCGGCCAGGAGGCTGGAAGGCAGGCTGGGAGGCAGACTGGCAGGAAGGCTGGCAGGAAGTCTGGCAGGAAGGCATGCAGGCAGGGTAGGCAAGGCAGTCAATCCGTCCGGCAGCAGGTCTTTCCTCCGAATGGTGACGTGCTTCTGAGCTGCTTCCCTTTATATCCGCGGGGTTACGCAATGCGTCCCCCCCCCCGCATGCACAATTAATGCCAGGCATCCGTTAGGCTTCCGCTGTGTATCCGCTAGGCTTCTGCTCTGCATCCGCTTCATCCGCTGTGCATCCGCTGTGCATCCGCTTCATCCGCTGGGTGTCCGCTCTGCATCCACTGTATCCATTCCGCGTCCACTTTGCTGAGGTCCCCTGGAAGCCTTGTGGATGTGCCATCCGCTCTCATCTGCTTCCATCTTCTAGGCTTCCATTCCGCATCCTCTTTCCATCCGCCCTGCATCCTCCCTGCGTCCGTTCCTTTCTGTGTTATCTGCTCTGGTTATGCAAATTTTCGCCCCTTTTGAGAGCGGATAACAATGGATGGAACATTTTTCTCATCCGTTGTGTCCTTTTTGCTAACGTTTTGCATCCGTTGGGCAGTGTGACAGGGCCTTAAATTAATGGGTCAATGAAATGCTGTGCATGTAATATATTCTGATTTCAATAAGGCCTCTGACAAAGTAGACAGGACCACCACCTGTAATTGTCTGACCAAACATATCAGAGAGTAGTCTTTAGTGGAAATATATCTATATGGAGGGAAGCATGCAATCTAATTACTCAAGGTTTGGTCTTGGGCCTAATACTATTCAATATGTTCATTAATGATTTAGATGTGGGAGATAGAAGGAAAACTAATCAAACTTACGGAGGAAACCAAGCTGGATGGAATTAGGAAATAGACTCATGATCAAGAAGGACCTTGGTAGACTTGAAAACTGGACCTAAGATACATGTCAGAATGAGAAAAGTCAAATATTATACATTGGCAGGAAAAGCCAAATGCATATGTGATACCTGGCTGAACAGTAGTTACTATAAGAGAGATCTAGATGCCCAATGGACCACTACTTAAGTATGAGCTACCAATGCACTGTGGCTGCATCAACAGAGGGATAGCATCAAGACAATGAGAAATGATAGTACCATTTTACACTGCACTGGTAAGACCACATTGGAATACAACATTCTGTTCTCATCACAGTGATCCTGGAAAGTGTGCAGAGAAGAGGAACAAAAATGATAAAGAGTCTGAAGGCTAATTCATATGATGAACATTTAAGTAAATTAGGTATGTCTAGCCTATCAAAGAGAAGGATTAGAGGGGATATGATAACTATCAGTAGTTGAGAGAGGAATTGACTTATTCTCCAAAGCACAAAAGAAGTAATGGGTAAAAACTTGTTAAAAAGAGATCTAATCTTGAAGTAAGTATAATGTTCCATCCGGAAAGAAGCACGTGGTTTCAACATCGGGTTCCAACAATAAACTCCTTTATTAAAATCACTAGGCAATAGTAACGGAACAATAGCCCAAGCTGCGGCAGCCCTTTTTATAGCGGCTTGCCCGCGGCTTGTGGCCAATGACACTGCTTTAACTGTTCTCACCTTTTGGTGGGTGAACCAGATTGGTTCTCTAACAGCCAATCCACAAATGGCCTTTTTGGCCAATCAGAATAGGGAACTTGGAGCATTCCAAGTTTCATACAGAACACCCCTTCCCCCTTGGTTTAGTCCAACGTGCGTCACATAGTCACGCAGGTAGGTGGGGCTTTTTCTAGTCCTGGTTGACCTGTGTAGCTCAGTCTCGGCATGGTCTTCGAGTGGTTTGGACAGGATCGCTGTCTCTCTGGTCCTTCTCTATGGAACCTCCTGGAAGGATGAGTAAGCCTTGCCACTCCCACCTGAATCTCTCAGGCTGGTTGAGATGGCTCCGTTGCTCCTTCCTGGCTTGATTGGGTTGGTTGAGCTGGCCTGGCTGTTTCCTTCCAGGAAGGCCTCGCTTTGTTCTCCTGATCCTGGACTTCTCATTTGGGGTTCATCTAACCATGAGTGCTCTTTTTGATTTGTTAAATAGTCTTTTTGTAGTGTTTGTTGTCTTGTTATGGGAGGTTCGTCTCTCCCTTTTTTATTATTTTGTATTTTCCTCCCTTCCTTGGTTGTTTTTTGGTCACTATTTATTTTTATTGGTTCTGTGGTGTTTTTTCGTTCAAGATTGCGAGTACAAAGCTGGTCTATGTGCCGCTTCCATTCTCTACCATCATCTAGGAGTAGTCGGTTTAGTTTGTCTTGCACGTCCCCCTTGTCCATTCAGCCCTGCTATTTGCAGCTGGATGGGCTGGCGCTGTTAAAGCATGTCGGATACCCTCGGTGGCCAGATACTGTTCGAATGCTAACACTGTAAACTGGGGCCCATTATCTGACACCAGTACATCAGGCAGCCCATGTATAGCGAAAAGTTTGTCTAGCTGTTTCATTACTGCCTCGGTGGTTGTGAAAGCCATAAGGATGACTTCTAACCAGTTTGACTATGCATCCACAACTATTAGGAAGGTGTTCACTTTTGTCGGCCCAGCAAAGTCAATATGTAGTCTAGACCAGGGACCCCAGGGAGTTTCCCTTTCTCTGACTAGTGCTTGTGTGTGGGGGTAGTCCTCAATTTTTGAGAGTCGTGACATGTTGCCACCCAACGTTCAATGTCTTTCTCCAGCCCTGACCACCAGATGTAACTCCTGGCCAGGGCTTTCATTTTGACTATGCCCGGGTATCCCTCGTGCAACATGCACGGAACATCTTCCTGGAGACTGTTTGGTATAACCATCCTGTCACCACATAAAATGCAACCTTTTTCTACAGACAGTTCGGTCTGTTGGGTGCAAAATGGCTTAATAGTCTCAGTTTTGTTCTCCTCTGGCCAGCCCTTACCTACCCAATTCAATATGCATGCTGTCAAAGGATCTTTAGCAGTGGCTCTCGTAACATCCGCTGCGGTTAGCAGCAGGTCTGGGCAGGCCTCTAGTTGGAGTGTGAAGATGGTTGGAGCTGGGTCCTCTTCTGTGATGGGCAGTGGGGAATGTCTCAGGGCGTCGGCATGCGTGATGGCTTTTCCGGGGCGATGAATCAGCATGTAGGAGTAGGCAGTAAGAATTCAGACCACCTTGTCATTCTAGGTGACAGAATGTTCGGAGTTGGCTTGTTGCCTGCTAGGATTCATAAAAGGGGTTTGTGATCAGTGATGAGTTGGCTTTAATTGCGTTCTGACTTGAAAAGTGTCTTTGAATAAAAAGCGACCGGTGTCTCTCTGCCATCTGGTAGCTTGTGGCTCAGGATGGCGCCGATCCAAAAGGCAATGCATCACAGGTGACTGTCAAGGGCAGGGTATTGCTGTACTGGATTAAAATGGTGTTAGACGTTAATAGGTCTTTGATACCCTGAAATGCTGCCTGTTCCCAGTGGCCCCATGTCCAAGTAGTTCTTTTGTCTAGCAGCCGATGTAGGGGTTCTGCTATGGTTGCCTTATGGGGCAGGAACACATTATAAAATGTATGAGACCTAGGAATGCTTGAAGATCAGTTTTGTTCCTCGGTCTAGGAGTGTCTTTGATTGCCTTTATTTTTTTTTCGGTGGGGTGTATGCCTTGTTCATCGATTAAATAGCCCCAAAACCCGACCTGATTGGTGGCTAAATCACATTCCTCTCATTTTACCTTGAGGCCTGCGTCTCTAAATCTTGTTAAAACTGCTCTTAATCTGTTCTCTACTTGGTTGACGTTTTTTGCTGAGACCAGAACATCGTCAAAATAAGGGATGACTCCCTTGATTCCATTTAACAGGTGTTCCATGAGGCTTTGGAACATGCCTGGGGAAATGCTAACGCAGAACTGGAGACAGTTACACTTGAATGCCCATCCATGTGTCACAATAGTCTGTGCCACTGCGGTAATGGGATCAACGGGTAGTTGTTGATACGCCTGTGCGAGATCAAGCTTCGCAAACATTCTTCCTCCTCCTAGTGAGTGCAATAAATGTTGTACTACCGGTACTGGGTATGCACTTTGTTGGAGCGCATGGTTCAGGGTTGCCTTATAGTCTCTGCAGATGCGCACTGACCCATCTGGTTTCACAGGAGTAACGATGGGTGTTTCCCACCTGGCATGGTTGATTGGCTCTAAAACCCCTTGAGCTCTTAATTTGTTCAGTTGTTCATCAAGTTTTGGTTTTAAAGCAAACGGGACGCATCTGGCCTTTAAATGGATGGGGGCTATTTTTGGGTCTAGGCTAAATGAAATTGGGGTCCCCTTGTACTTGCCTAGGGTCCCATCGAAAACATCTTGGAATTCTTGTAGCAGGCTCTCCTCCCAGTTGGCTGCAGCAATGCGGTTGATCCCGGTCATCCCGATTCCCAGGGGCACGAACCATTCGATCCCTAGCAGACTAGGGCGATCACTGTTGACGATGGTCAAAGACAAGATTTCGGCGTGGTTCTTGAATTTGACAAGGAAATGTCCTAGGCCTACTACCGGAATTCAATTTCCCTGGTAGTCTTTTAAAATTAGTCTTTGTTTCTGTAATTCTTTTTGTTTAATATCCGGTATCAGGCGCCGGATGGTATTTCAGGATACCATAGATAGGAAAGACCCTGAGTCGACTTCCATCTCACAGGGCTTCCCGTCGATGCTCAACTCTATCCGGACCTTCTTCCCATTTTCTGCTCTGGCATTTCCGATGGTGACTGTCTGATGCGTTTCCTCTCTGTCACTGGTTCTTTTGCTTCAGTTCCATCTGCTTCTGGCTTGTCTTTCTTCATGTCTGGGGGGAGGGGTGCTGCCGTGTCTTTTTGGACTATAGCTCTTTTTGTTGCAGCAGACCCTTTTGATGTGGCCCCATTTGTTACACAGATTGCGTTGAGGAACTGGCATTCAGCTCACAGGTGGTTGCCCCCACATCCCACACATTTAAACTCTTGCTGGTTTCTCCTCCTTTTGTGCCATTTCTTGTCTGATTGAAGTCTATGGACATCTTCATTTTCATCCTTGGTATCGCTCTGGGATTCGAGATCTTCATAGTGGGCTGTCGCTGTGGGCTGTTTCTTTCTTCCCTCTGCCTTCTTCTCTCTGGCTTGGTTTGGCAGATTCATCTGGTGCATGGTGGCTACTGACTTCTTAGCTGCTTTGGTGGCGGTTGCCTCTGCAATGGCCTCGGCCACGGTTATGTTTGGTCTGTTCAGGAGCTTGCTCTGAAGGGTAGTGTCCTTCAAACCGAGGACCACACGGTACCTCATGTCCTCGTCCATGTTCTGGAACTTGCAGGCTCCTCCAATGTCTCTCAGGGCTGCTACAAAAACTCTGACAGTTTCCTCTTCCTTCTGGTCCCTCTTGTAGAACTCATGTCTTTTTATCAAGTTGGAGACCACAGGTGCGTAGTGTGCTCGAAGCATTATGTTCAGCTCGGGCCAAGTCATCTGTTTGACATCTCTGGGTTTAGCCAGCACCTTCGACATTTTAAAGACGGCTGGTCCGCAGTGTGTAAGGAAGACAGCCCTCTTTCTCTGGTCAGAGATTTCCTGCAGTTCATTGCTTTCCAAAAACATAAGAAAACGATCAATATATGACTCTCAATCCTCCTCATCAGGATTGAATGGTTCAGGTGGCGCGTTGTTACATCTCTCTCACTCGGTTCAGATCGCCGCATGCTTCGGTCTCTCTCTTCTACGATGATCCCACCCTCATCACCAGTGTTCTGTCCGGAAAGAAGCGTGTGAGACCAGGTTCCAGCAATAAACTCTTTTTTAAAACTCGCTAAGCAATAGTAACGGAACAACAGCCCAAGCCGCGGCAGCCCCTTTTATAGTGGCTTGCCCATGGCTTGTGGCCAATGACACTGCTTTAACTGTTCCCACCATTTGGCGGATGAACCAGATTGGTTCTCTTACAGCCAATCCGCGAATGGCCTTTTTGGTCAATCAGAATAGGGAACTTGGAGTCTTCCAAGTTCCATACAGAACAGATAATATTTCTGACAGTGAGAACAATTAATAAATGGAATAGTTTGCCGCCTGGCACTGTGGGTGCTCAGTCACTGGAGGTTTTCAAAAATAGACTAGACAACCATTTAACTGGATTAAACCATTTAACAGGTATACAAATCCTGCTCTGAGGTCAGGATTAGACTAGAAGACCTCTGAGGTTCCTTCCAGCCCTATGATTCTAACTTCTTATCAGGTAAACAGTTGGGAAATAGGAAATTCTGTTCATTTTATGTACAAATTATATTTGTTTGTTTACTTGCTTGTTTATTACCAATCTCATGGTTCAGATGACTCTGAATGGCCTATATCAGGAGAAATAACATATAACAATGATTATAAATATAAAAGTTAAAGTTACAAAAATCAAAACAAACTAAAAAAGAGGAGTTTGGAGAAGAGAAATGAAACTTTCTGACATATTTATTCACAAAAGATTCTGGGACCATTCCTTGAATTTAATTCTATTTTCTCTCAGCTTTTACAACGTTACAACAAAGTGACCCTGAAAAGGAGGAACTTGGATATTTTCTGACATGCTTGTTCTGGTTTTCTGAGTCTTAATTTATGAATCCAGACCATTTATTATGTCTTTTGTGTTTAGAATCAATTCAACATGTAACAGATTTAAATTTTGTTTTATCATTGTTTCCTCTTCTATCCTGGCCCCTTTATTACCACAATCAGTATTTTGCTCTGAATTTAGAGTCTACTGCAAATGTGTATCATAAAAATTCTATGAAAAAACCTGCCAATTTTTTGCAGATGCATTTGCTCATCAAAGCAACTGAGACTTGAATTTATATCCACTCTCACTCTTTTTCTAAATATTTTAATTGACTATGTTTTCTTGCAATTTGGCAGCCAGCTTTCTGTAAAAAAAAAATTACATTGCCTTTTCTCCCTTTGGCTTAATCAATTATCAATTGCAAAGAAAAGTAGTCTGAAATGGAAGGACTTTGCTGACTAACTCACACTGCAGAACCCAACAGCTTGCTACTTTTGCTGCATTTCAAAAGGCATACTGAATGACCTAAATTAGCTGCTTACAATGAAAGTAATGTTACTTTGTGAGAAATGACATGAAAGTTATTTTGGTTTCATATGTTGTGCTAAGATATCAATCAGGCAGGTTTTGGTAGGAAAGAAATGGTTTTTAATCTTTTAAAAAAGTCTAAGGACTATCGTGGTAGATTGGGATACAATGTAGACTGCCTTCCTCATGGTGCACCCCGAGCAAAGTGGTGTTGTAATGACTAAATCAGGGGTCTCCAACCTTAGCAACTTTAAGACTTGTGGACTCTGTTCTGTCCTGAGAATAGAAATATTCGAGACCGGTGTTTATGAAACAGCTCTTTATTCTTAACTAATTTAGTGCTATTCGTAACAGAATAATGCCAGAGCCACGGCAGCCCTTTTCATAATGGCTGCTTGCGGCTTGCGGCCAATGACAGCTCTTTCAGTTTTCCTGCCATCAGGCAGGCCAATTGTAACAGTACTTTACTAACCAATCCTATTGCTGCCTTCTTGACCAATCAGATTAAGGTATTTGGAGCATTCCAATTCTTATACACAACACCCCTCCCCTCTTGGTTTCATCCAACGTGTGTAACATAGTCACGCAGATAGGTGGGGCTTTTGCGGATCCTAGTTGACCTGCGCAGCTCAGTTTCAGCATGGTCTTCCATCAGTTTGGTCAGGATCACCTTTTCTCCGTGTCTTCTCCATGGAACCTCCTGGATGGGCGGGAGAGTCAGCCTTGCCGCTCCCACCTGTTCTGTCCAGGTTGGTTGAGCTGGCCTGGCTGCCTCCTTCCTGGAAGGCCTTGTCTCGCTTCCCTGCTACCGGTTCTCTTCTCCGGAGGTCGTCTATGGGTAAATGCTCTTTTTGTCTTACCGGGGATTCTACTTTGGGTTTGTGTTGTGCCTTTTGTCATGTTATTGGTGGTTCTTCTCTCCCTTTTTTATTATTTTGTGTTTCTCCCCCCACTTGGTTGCTTTTGGATTGTTTGCTGGGGGTGATATTTGCAGTGGTGCTTCGGAGCTAGGTAGGTTAGTGTTGCATTCCAATGTCCTAGAGCAAAGCTGGCTGATGTGTTGTTTCCATGTTGTGCTGTCATCTAGTTCAAGTCAGTACGACCGGGGCCCTGTAATTTGTGTAATTGTGGCTGGAAGCCATAATGGGCCCCCAGTAAGATTTTTGGTGTAGACTAGGTCTCCAGTGGTAAAGGAGCGGTATTTACTTGAGGAGTCAGGGGTTTTTTCAGAGGTGTAGGTGGGGTGTAATCTATCTCGATAGAAACACAATTTTCTGCCCATGAGGAGTTCTGCTGGGCTTTTGTTAGTGGTTGTGCTAGGGGTGATATGCTGAATTGTTAACAGTTTGTTTAGTCTATCTTGGATGTTCCCAGTGTCCAGTTTGTCTAGGACTTCTTTTGTATAACAAGCCATGCGTTCAGCTTGTCCATTTGAAGCTGGATGAGACAGCGCTGTTAGGGCATGTCGGATGCCTTGTGCAGCTAGATATTGCTCAAAAAGCTAAGGCACTAAATTGGGGGCCATTGTCAGATACTACTACATCTGGCAGTCCATGTGTAGCAAAAAGTCTGTTCAATTGTTTTATGACTACTTCAGTAGTAGTGGACGCCATAAGAATAACCTCAAACCAGTTTGAATAAGTGTCAACAATTATAAAATATGTGTTCCCTTTCGTTGCCCAGCAAAGTCAATATGCAGTCTCGACCATGGGTCTCTGGGAGTATCCCATTCCAGGACTGGTGCAAGAGGGGGGGTACGCCTTGATCAGGAAGGGGGGTAGGTCATGGCTTGTTGCCACCCATTTTTCAATATCTTTGTCCAGCCCTGGCCACCAGATGTAATTCCTGGCCAGGGCTTTCATTTTTACTATGCCCACGTGTCCCTCATGCAACATGCACAACACTTCCTCCTGCAATTTGTTGGGAATTACCACCCTGTCCCCCCACAGTATACAACCCTTTTCAAGGGACAGTTCAGTCTGCCAGGTGTGAAAAGGTTTAAAAGTCTCACTTCTATCCTCATCTGGCCAGCCCTTACCTACCCAATGTAGAATCCGAGCTGTCAGCGGATCTTTCGTGGTAGCTTTAGCGATGTTTGCTGCGGTTAGTGGCAGATTCGGCCATGACTCGATTTGGAGAGTGGAGACGGTGGGAGCTGGGTCACCTTCTATGTCAGGCAGCAGGGAATGGCTCAAGGCATCTGCATGGGTGATGGTCTTTCCTGGCCAATGGATGAGTGTGTAATTGTATGCAGCGAGGAATTCCAACCACCTCGTCATTCTTGGTGACAGAATGTTCGGGGTTGGTTTGTTTCCTGCTAGGATCCCTAGCAGGGGTTTGTGGTCTGTGATAATTTAAAATTTCCTACCATATAGGTATTTGTGGAATCTTTTGATGCCTGCAATGATTGCGAGGGCTTCTCAGTCGAGTTGGCTGCAGTTCCTTTCAGATTTTGACAGTGTTTTGAAATAAAGGCGATTGGTGCCTCTCTGCCATCTGGTAGCTTGTGACCCAGGATGGTGCCAATTCCAAAAGGTGATGCATCACAGGTGACTGTCAATGGCAAAGAGTTGCTGTACTGAATCAAAACGGTGTTAGAAGTTAATAAGTCCTTAATGTTCTGGAGTGCTGCTTGTTCCCAGTGGCTCCATTTCCAGACAGTTTTTTTTTGTCTAACAGTTGATGTAAAGGTTCTGCTACGGTTGTTTTTTTGGGCAGGAAGACATTGTAGAAATTAATGAGACCTAAGAATGCTTGTAAGTCAGTTTTGTTCTTAGGTCTGGGTGCGTCTTTGATTGCCTTTATCATCTTTTCAGTGGGGTGTATCCCTTGCTCATCTATAAGGTAGCCTAAAAATTTGACCTGATCAGTGGCTAGTTTACATTTTTCTTTTTTGACTTTAAGCCCTTCTTCCCTGAATCTTTGCAAGACTTCTCTCAGTCTGTCTTCTAACTGATGTTTGTTCTTCGCAGATACTAATACATCGTCAAAATAGGGAATGACCCCTTTTAGTCCATTTAGAAGGCATTCCATTAGGCTTTGGAAAATGCCTGGGGCAATGCTAATGCCAAATTGAAGTTGGTTGCATTTGAATGCCCCTCTGTGCGTGACTATAGTCTGTGCTTCTGCAGTTTTGGGGTAAACCAGCAGCTGTTGGTATGCTTGTGCGAGATCAAGTTTCGTGAAAATTTTTCCTCTCCCTAATGAATGCAACAGATGTTGAACTACTGGAACAGGGTATGCCCTTTGCGGGAGTGCATGATTGAGGGTCGCCTTATAGTCACCACAGATGCATACTGACCCAACTGGTTTGACAGGAGTCATGATGGGAGTTTCCCACCTGGCATGGTTGATTGGCTCTAATACTCCTTGTGCGATGAGTTTGTTAAGCTGCTCATCTATTTTCGGTTTTAAGGCAAAAGGAACGTGTCTGGCTTTGAGCCTGATGGGAGCTATCTTAGGGTCTAGGCTGAATGTTATAGGGGTCACCTTGTACTTGCCTGGGGTCCCATTGAATAAGTCCCGGAACTCCTTCAGTTGGCTCTTCTCCCAATCAGACTCGGTGATGCTGTTGATTCTTATCACTCCAATTCCCAGGGGTGCAAAGCATTCGATTCCCAGCAGGCTAGGGTGATCACGGTCGACAATTGTCAGAGGAAGTACTTTAGTGTGCTTTTTGAATTCTATTAGGAAATGTCCAAGACTCACTACCGGGATTCGGTTTCCCTGGTAATCTTTGAGTATTAGGCTTTGCTGTTCCAGTTCTCTTTGCTTAATGTCTGGTATCAGATTTCTGATAGTGTTCCATGATACCATTAATAGGTATGATCTGGAGTCTACTTCCATTTCACAGGGCTTTCCTTTGATTTTTATGTTTATTCGGACCTTTTTTGCATTTGCTGCCCTGGCATTCCCATGATTATTGTTTGGTGTGTTTCTTCTTTGTCGTTCATTCACTGGCTTCTGTTTTCTCGGTTCCATCGGCTTCCGGCTTGTCTGTCTGTTTCTGGAGGGGGGTGCTGCTGTGTCTTTTTGGACTATAGCTCTTTTTGTTCTGGCAGACCCTTGCAATGTGCCCTCGTTTCTCACAAAATCTGCAAATGGCATCCACGAATCTGTATTCAGAATGCGGGTGGTCTCCTCCGCATCCAGCACACTGGAATTCTCACCTCCTTCCTCTTTTTTCCCACTGATTCCTTTCCATCTGAAGCCTATGTATGTCTTCATTGTCATCATCGGTGTCACTCGGGGAGTCGAGGTCTTCATGGTGGGCAGTCACGGTGGTTTGTTTTTGTGTTCCCTCCACCTTCTTCTCTTGAGCTTGGTTCTGGAATTGTTGAGTTTATTTGGCACATGGTGGCTGCGGATTTCTTGGCTGCTTCAACGGCGGTGGCTTCTGCGATGGCCTCAGAGAGCCACTGAGATATTCAGTCTGTTTAGTCGCTTGCTTTGGAGTATAGCATCCTTCAATCCAAGGACCACGTGGTCTCTCATGGCTTCGTCCATGTTGAGAAACTTGCAGGCTCCTCCAATATCTCTTAGGGCTGTTACAAAATCTCCAATGCTCTCGTCTTCTCATTGATCTCACTTGTAGAATTTGTGTCTCCTAATAAGATTGAAGACCACAGGCACATAATGGGCTCATAGCATTCGGTTCAAATCTGGCCATGCCATTTGTTTTACGTCTCATGGTTTGGCTAACACCTTGAAGACGGTAGGGCCACAGTGCGTGAGGAATACAGCTCTCTTCCTCTGGTCGGTTATTCCTTGTAGCTCGTTGCTTTCTAGAAACATCAGGAATGACTCCCAATCTTCTTCGGCTGGGTTGAATGGTGTGGGAGGCTCATTGTTACCGGCCATTTTGGTTGCTCAGTTCTTCTTGCCACATGCTTTGGTCTCGCTCTTCTAATACGATCCCATGCTCATCACCAGTGTTCTGTCCTGAGAATAGAAGTACTCGAGACCAGTGTTCATCAAACAGCTCTTTATTCTTAACTAATTTAGTGGCTGCGGCTTGCGGCCAATAACAGCTTTTTAAGTTTTCCCGCCGCTAGGCGGGCCAATTGTAACAGTACCTTACTAACCAATCCTATCGCGGCCTGCTCGGCCAATCAGATTAAGGTATTTGGAGTATTCCAATCCTTATACACAACAGACTCCAACTCAGCTTTGCTGTCTGAGGAATTCTTGGAGTTGAAGTCCACAAGTCTTAAAATTGCCAAGATAGGAAAACCCTGGGCTAAATAGTCTACATATTCTGGCTGTCTCACAAGAATCTCTCAGCAAGAAGCAGCAGCATGTATATGCAAAATAAAAACAACAGTTAATGTTCTATTATGTTACAACATACAAAATTAAACCATAATATGGCACTCAGATTGTAAACCTAAAAAGCTGACATGTTCAGCATCTTGGCCTCTGAGCCATCACACACCCTCTGAGCATAAAGGGACTTGTAAACAGGGACTTGATATTCAACCTTTCATCCTTCCTTGGCCAGTAAAATGAAGACTCTGATTGTTGGGGGCAATATGCCAATTCTGTAAACCATTTAGAAGGGGTTATAAATCATTATGAAGTGGTATAAAAGTCTATATGCTTTTGCTATTTAACTATATTCAAGAAATTGAATCATACTGATCTGATAACAACTGAACCCTGGCAAAATGGAGTGATTGTGGGTATATGAGCCTCAAGATATAGAGGCTTATCATTTTTAATTCTGGATAGAGTGACACTACCTCAGACAGACCCAGTATATAACTTGGTGGTTCACCTAGAGTCACATATCTTACTCAATTAGCAGGTGGCAGGTGTGGTTAGGACAGAACTTTGCCCAATTCCATGGGGTATGCAAATTGTACTTTTTTCTGAATTAAGAGTTCCTGCACTCAGTCATTCATGTTCTGGTCATTGTCTATGGGGATTATTGCAATGTGCTCTACTTTTGAAGAGCTAGCCTTGAACAGCTTTCTGAAAGTACAATTGGTTCATAATGTTGCAGCATGGACAATTTTGGAGGCCCCGAGGATGGCAAATGTAACTCCACTTTTATGCAACCTGCACTAGATACCAATCTATTTCCTGGTGCAATTCAAGATGTTAACCTTTAAAGTCCTTTCTGGCATGGATCCAGGATAACTACAGTATCATCTTTCTTCAATTCAATTGGCCTGCCTACTTCTGTTGCCAGAAAATGCCTACTGTAGATCTCAACAGTCAAGAAATTTCAGCTAGTGGAATCCAAGAAAAGAGCCTTTTCTACCATGGCCCTTATCCCCTGGAATATCTTGCCACAGTAGGTAAGAACTCCATCTCATCTCTAAAATCTTCAGGAAAGTCCTTAAACTCTGGCTGTCATGAAGTCCTGAAGAAGAAGCTGCTGGCTGGTTGATCATTATCAGCAGTATTTTATAAATATTTATCTTTTCTTTTATTGATGGAACCCTTAAAAATGGTTTTCTACAGATGTTATGGAGGCATGGCATTGTATACTAAAAAAAAATCTTAGTACAATAAATTTGTAATAAAAGAATAGTTCTGATCTATCTCCTATTTTTGTCTTTTACTAAATCAGGCTTTGGTTTTCAGGGTGCATATAAACTTGACTGTAAAAAATAGGATTTCTGTAATAGAATTGTCAAAGTCTAGAATGCCCTACCTGATTTAGTTGTCTCAGCTACAAATTTTCACAGTTTTAGTCACAAATTGATTTCCGTGGATCTTACTCCATACTTAAGTGGTAAGTAAAGAGGGTGTGCATAAGTGCACGAACATGCCTATCATCCCTGTCATTTTTATTCCCTTATTTTTGTTCTCATTTTTATTTGACAAATTCCAAATAAATTAATAAAATAAATAAATATTAGTTAAGCATGGGAAGCTGGTGAGCTTTAGAAAAATTCCTTGAAAGTGAAGCTCATAGACAGACAACTGTGTTAAATTTGATCACATCATATATGAGCCATTAAGGTTATTTTCAAATATCAGATCCATATGAATTATCAAAACTACTTAAAAGATTATGCTTGCAGAAGGTTTTTCTAAAATATAGAGGTAGTGGGACTCCTTCTGCTGCTTCCCTTTTAAGATTTATGTCCCAAGTGATTTGTGGATCAGTTGGGACTCTCTGAAGCAGATCCTTTTCACTGCATGGAGCAGTGGTGGGATTCAATTTTTTTACTACCAGTTCTGTGGGCTTGGTGGGCATGGCAGGGGAAGGATACTGTAAAATCTATAGTCAGAGGTGGTATTTGCCAGTTCTCTGAACTACTCAAAATCCCCGCTACTTGTTCTCCAGAACTGGTCAGAACCTGCTGAAAACCACATCTGGCATGGAGAATAAATGGAATGGAATTACTAGCTATGATTTCTAGTCTCAATTTCTATTTTAAGGAAAATTTGTAAAATGAATGCATTTTTAAGAATGTGTCATACGTATAACAGTTTGTTGGGTCAAGTATGAGCATTACTATTTGTTGATTCTTATCTATGCCAAATAATTTTGATCAAATATTTGGAATAAATTTACATAAATAATCTAAAGATTATAGATTGAAAACATCATGTGGCTTTCTTGCAGAAAAACTGCAAAATATTCCTGAATCAAACAACTCTTTCTAAGATAGTATAATCTACTATTCATTCATTCATTCATTCGTTCATCCATTCAGCTTGTATCTAGCTTGGACATTGGACTATGACCTAATGTCCATATAATTATTGATTCTGAATCTGTAGTGCATTTCTTGCAATATTGTAGCACACAAATTGCATAGGAAAAGTCAACACAAACAACAATTCAAGCTCAAACAACAGCAACTATTCCATTGTTAAAGCAAAGTAGAAGGATAATCTTGTGATGCTAGAGTTTTTCATGAAATAATAACTTTGTTAGTCTTAAAACTTAGGCAATAAACTTCAAAATAGAATTTATAACAATTAATCATGAGAATAATTGAGGCATCGCTCTCCCAGAGGGCTCCCCACGAACTGCCGAATGGGTTTGAGGAAAGACATGACACACGTTTTTTCCTCGGGGTGAGCGAGCCCCGAACTAGCTTGAGACAAGCTCTTTTATTGAGGTTTGGGTGGGTTACAAAATATCAGAAGGCAAGCATGTGATCCTGATTGACCATACTCAAACTGACACATTGGGTTGAATACACATATATGGCAACTATGTTTTGCAAACACAGTTGAGTGGGATGGATATCCATATTTGGGTGTCAGTAGATGTCTTCTATGTGTAAAAAGCAGTTTCTATATCATGTCCAGTATTTTTCGGACAGGCCCCTGTGGTTAGCGTTTCTGAGCAGTTTGCAACAGCAGATGTGGTCATATTTCTACAGAGCTTTTCTGTTGCAGAATGTCATATGCAGCGAGGTAGTTCATGTTTGGAACAGGATATGGACAAACAATATAGCTATAGCTTATTCAAAAGATTATATGACTAATGCAAGGCAAAACTACCTGATCATTGCAGTAAAGTTTCTCCACAAATAATTGAATAGTCTTTTTTTTAGAATTACAGGCAGTCCTTGACTTCAATCATTCAGGATGAAATGCACTGAAAAAAGTGACATAATTTTTTTTCACACTTAAGACCATTGCATCTCAATAATCAAGTGATCAAAATTTGAACATTGCCCACTGGCATATATTTATGACAGTTGCAATGTTCTTGAGTCATGTGACCTTCTGTGACTTACTGATAAGCATATTCACCGGGGAAGCCAGATTCTCTTAACTGTGATACTAACTTAACAACTGCACCAATTCATTTCACAACTATGGCAAGAAGGATTAAAAAATGAGGCAGAGTTCACTTAACAACTGTTTTGGTTAGCAATGGAAATTTTGGTCTCAATTGTAGTCATACGTTGAGGACCATCTTTTTTCCCCTGATAAATTTTTATTGTTTTCCACCAGTACAATCTTAATTAAATTTTCAGTAGCTTTTGCATCAACATATACTATTATCTTACATTTCTATCATCTATTCATACATATCATTTATACTTATTGCCTTTATTTACTATTACTATTATTATTCATCTTTAAACTTTTTTGTCTACCAATTTACATATTATATATCACTCTCTTAAGAATTCTCTTATATCTTTTCTAATTCTTATCTCTCTTTTCTAGCCACATGTACCATATATGCCAAACTGAGTCGTAGCAGGTTCTTCTTTTTCTCTTATTTTTAATGTGAGCATATCCATTTCAGCACAGTCTGCTATTTTTTGTCAAATTAATTCTTCTGTTGTAACCATTTGCTCTTTCCACACTTGTGCATAGGCTATTCTGGCCGCTATCAATATATGTAACATTAAATACTTTATCTTTTTTGGATATTGTTTTTGAATTATCCCAAGCAAATAGAGTTCAGGCTTGAATTCAATTTGTTGTCCAGTGATTTCTTGTGTCCAATCTCTAATTATAGTCCAATAAACCCTGCTTTGTGGCATAGCCACCACATGTGATAAAAGGTACTATCGATCCTCTGACATTTCCAGCATTTTGGGTTAGAATTCAGGTATATCTTAGCTAATCTTGCCTGGCCAAGTGCAATTGATAAAATATTTTATATAAATATTCCTAATATGTTGCAGCCATTGTTAATTTATAATTTAAATTCCGTGCCCATGCTATCATCCTGTTCTTAACTATTTCTTCTTTCATTTGAAATCTAGAAGATATCTATATGTTTTGGATATAAATTTTTGTTCCAATCCAAATAAAATCTTGTCCAATTGATTTTGCCCCATATCAAATTCAAATTCTTCTGAGCCTGTTTTATATCTATTTTGAATTTGGAGATATAGACACCAATCAATTGTAATTCCTTGTTCTTTTAACTTTGAACTGATTTTAGTTTTCCTTGAACATCTAACAAATCAGTATATTTCATCATTTTACCTAAATCTAGCCTGTTCGGGTATATCATGACCTCCGTGGTTGATAACCAGCATGGTATTCTCATATATTGTTTGTTTTTTTAATTTCTTCCCTGTTTGTGATAGTGAATTTTTTATTAAATGCCTAATAAAGTAAGGATATGTTTTGCCTTTTTTCCCCATAAATATGTGTTCCAGCCTTCATGGAGGTCATGATCCTCCATTGTTAGTATTCTTTTATCACTTAATTTAACCCAATCCTTGATAATATAATTCCCAATCTGGTAGCCCAAAACCACCTCTGCTTTTACTATCTTGCATCAATTTTAGTTTGATACATGGTTTCATTGTTATTTTATTTAATTCGTTAAAAATGGTTTCCTTAATTTTATTGGATTTATCTTTTATTGGAAAAGACACATTAATTTGGGGAGGGTATTCATTTTCAGTACTGTTACTCTGCCTAATATTGATAGTTATAGTTTCGCCCATGTTTCTAATTCTCTTATAATTTGTTCAATTAATTTACAGTAATTGTCTGCTTTTATCAATGAGCACCTGGCAGATATCCATATTCCCAAATATTTTATTTTTTTCCCACTCTGTAATCCCAGTTTGTTTTGTATCTCTATTTTTTGGTTTGTGGTGCAGATTTTAATTATCAATTTGGTTTTATTTTTATTTATTTTTAATCTTGCAACTTCTCCCAATTTTTCTATCTCTTGGAGTAATATTGGTACACTATCAATTGGACCTTCCACTATAAATACAAGGTCATCTGCAAAAGCTTGGACTTTGTATTCTTCACTTCTAATTTTAATACCCTTTATTCTTGAATTTTGTCTGGTTGAGGCAAGTAATACCCCAATGATAAAACAAATAGCAGAGCTGATAGTGGGCACCCTTGTCTCATTCCTTTACCTGTCACAAAATCCTCTCTATGCTCTCCATTCATGAATATACTTGCTGTTTGAGTAGAATATATGGCTTGTAGTGTTCTTACTATATTAGGACCAAAGTTCATTTTAGTTATTTGTTGTAAGATAAATTTTGAACTGAGGCTGTTGAAAGCTTTTTGTGTGTCTAAAAAGATTACTGCTGCCTGTTTTTCTGGATGTTCTTCATAATATTCAACTGAGTTCAAAATGATTCTAATATTATTCTTGATTTGTTTATTTGGCAAAAAGCCATTCTGATCCAAATATATAATTTTGTTTAGGATTGGTTTTAATCTCTCTGTTATGATTATCATAAATATTTTGTAGTCTGCATTCAATAGAGAAATTGGTCTATAGTTTGAAATTACTTGTTGATCGGTACCTTCTTTCAGAATTAGGGTGACATATGCCTCAGACTAAGACCTTGGTAATTTCACTTTTAGTAATGCCTCATTATATACCTCTAATAATATTGGTTTGAATATTTTGTACATATTTCTATATATTTCACTAGGAAAACCATCTAGCCCTAGTGTTTTATTATTTTTCTGCTTTTCTATTGCTCTTTTAAGCTCCTTTTGTGTTATTTCTCTATTTATTATCTCCTTTTGAAATTCTGAAATTGAACCCAAACTGTTCTCCTCTAAAGCCCCTGTCACACTGCATCAACGGATGGAAAGAGGATGTAAAATGGAGAAAAACACTCGCCATCCGTTGGTAAACGCGATGCTTCCATTTTGTACTCACTGCCTCCGTTTTGCTTCCTCTCTATCCATCCAGCATCCATCTATTGACGTTTCATCCGCTCAGAAGGTTTTGAGCTGCTCAAAACTTTTGAGCAGAAAATGTATCCAATGCGTCCGTTCTGCATCCGCTAGGCATATGGGGGACATCCATTCTGCATCTGTTATGCATCCGCTATATCCGCTAGGCATACGCTGTGCATCCGCGCAACTCAATCCGGTCCAGCGGTAAACGGACGCAGGGAGGAAGCGGAACGGATGTGGAATGGATGCACAGCATTAGTAGCACAGACAGAGAAAGGATGAAAGCGGATGCAGCACAGAAACAAAGCATTTAAAATGGAAAAAACATTCGCAGAGTGGACCTATCTCAGATATTAAGGATGTCTAGAGGATGCCTAGACGATTCAAAGGGACACCTAGGGGAAAACCTATACTGCCTATAAAAAGGGGGAGCAACTCACATGGATCTCACTTTCAGTCCAGCAGCCCTGCTGTGCAGACCTCTGCAGCCTTCATCTGCCTCTTCCTCTTCCACAGAATCCAATCATGTCCACCAGGGATCGTAACAAACTCCTTTTGGTAACCACCATCCTTCTGCAACAGTGCGAAGCCATCTACAGGCTCTGTGAACTCTACTAAGGGAAGAAAAAGAGGTGGCCAAGAAGTGTCTGGGTCCGAAGATGGATAGGAGAAGAGCAGAGTACGGACTGTACAACAAGCTGATGGTGGAGCTCAGGAACGAAGACACTCGTGCATTCCAGAACTTCATGAGTATGCCGCCAGCCATGTTTGACAAAGTTGTGCAGTGGCTGACACCCAGGTTGACCAAGCAGAGCACCAACTTCTGCCCCAGCCTAGACCCTGGGCTCAAGGTGGCACTGACTCTGCACCACCTGGCCTCAGGAACCATGTACAGGAGCATGCAGTACGGCTGGAGGGTGCCACACAACACCATCAGCATTGTGCTCAGAGAAGTGGTGCAGGCCATCATCGAAGAATACCTGGAGGAGCTCCTCCAGTGCCCCTCCACTGAAGAAAGCTGGAAGAAAGTTGCAGAGCAGTGGTATCAGAAGTGGAACTTTCCCCATACCATTGAAGCCATCGATGGCAAGCACGTGGCCTGCAAAGCGCCAGCCAAGTCGGGGTCCACTTATTTCAACTACAAGAGCTTCTTCAGCATCGTCCTCTTCACCATGGTCAATGCTGACTAGAAGTTCATGTACATCGATGCTTCAGGCAATGGCTCATGTTCAGATGCCCAGGTATACAATGCCAATGACCTCAAGGAGGGGCTGGAATGCAACTTCATCATGGGCTACTTCATTGTGGGGGATGACGCTTTCTCCCTCAGAACCTACCTCATGAAGCCCTACACTTCCAGACTCCTCACCCGTGAAGAGAGGATCTTCAACTACAGGCTGTCCAAGGCAAGGTGGGTGGTGGAGAACGCCTTTGGCATCCTGGCCAACAGGTTCCAGATACTTCTCACCACCATGCAGCATCGCCCAGAGAGCATGAGGAGGATCATGGAAGCTTGCTGCATCCTGCACAATCTCATGCACACCCGCTACCCAGTCTTGCAGAACAGGCTTGTGGACCTCCAACAAGGCAATGGGGACATGGAGCCTGGGGAATGGAGGCAAGGGCAAAACCTGATAGACAATGAGGATGTGCAAGGTCCCAGCAGAGCCTCATGTGAAGGGAAGAAGCAGCGCAACCTCCTGCAACACTGGTGCAACTCCCCAACTGGAGCAGTGGAGTGGCAAGACAGGATGACAGATGCTTAATGGATGCTTCCTTCAGCCTGTCTCATCACACTGATGAGATTGTGCCATGTATGTTGGGTGGGCCTACAATGAACAGGGCATTTAATAAAGAGTTGTGTTTATGTTCAAATGTGTGGATCAATGCTTACATTAGTATTGATAATGAAGGGCCATAGGTGTGGCACCTGGGAGGGTGGACCATACAGTCCCACTATGCTTGCACTTTATTAATCACAAGCTGTAAAAGAAGAATGACCCAAGTCAAGTGTCCAAATAAAGACTACAGGTAGCCACCCAGTCTCTGGCACTCCTCTTGGTCACTCGGAGGTGTGCCCAGTCTCAGGGGTGAAGGGTCCAGGTGCTGTGGAGGTGGCTGCTGCTGGAGTGCTGGTCTGAAGCACCACTGTGGTGCCTGGCCCCGAGAGGATGACAGGTGATGGTGTGTTGAGGAAGCTCTCAGACAGCTGGCTCAGCCCCATGATGTTGAGAACTCCTTCCTCTATGCCATGTGGTGTCAGCCCCAGTACCGAGGACAGATGTACTGAGGCTGGGCTTGGCTGTGGGGTGGAAGAAGGAGCAGTGTTGTGGGGCTGTCTGGTCTGCAGCTGGGTGAGGACTGGTGTTGGTGTCGTCTGTGGTGTGGGTGGCATCGGTGGCATAGGTGGCATCATTGGCGTGGGTGGCATCGGTGGCATAGGTGGAACCAGTGGCAATGGTGCTGTCCGATGACTCTGTGCCTGGACTGGGAAGGGCTTCTGCCTGTGCTGCTGGACCTCCTGGTAGCCGTAGCCCTGGTAGGTGAGGGCCTGTGGAAAGCCTTGGAATGGGAGGGACATCACCTGGGGTGGAGGAGCAGACCTGGACTGGGTGGGAGCAGGTTCCTCTGGATCTGGAGGGTTGTGAAGCAGCTCGGTGATCTGGTCCTTCACCACCTGGTACTGGGGTTCTGCTATGTCTGTGAGGGTCTGGTTGACATAGGGAAGGAAGGGCCTGCAGTTGGAGGATGAGGAGTTGGTGTGGACCAGCTGAGAGAGGAGATCTATGCTGCTCCAGATGGTGTCCCTGATCTTCAGCAGGACAGTGAGGCTCTGCCCCTCCTGTCTGGCTCTCTGCCTTTCTGTGGAGGTGGAGCTGGGGGTGGATGCGGGTAGGGCTGTGGTGGAAGTGCCGTCTTCTTTCTCCCACTGCACTAGGGAGTCCTCCAAGCACTCCACCATGGTTAAAACACCTGTCCGCGGGTTCTCCGCCGTGGCACGCTCCACAGAAACCTGCCTGGAGACAGGAACTAACTCTCGGCCAGAAGAGGACTGGCTCTCAGCAGGCTGCCGGAGAGAGAGGGTCATGAGAGGGGCTGCTGCTGCTCCTCAGTGGCGGATCTCACCCTCCAGGAAGCTGCACCTGGCCATGACGTAGGTCTCTCTGTCCGTCAGCTTAACCGTGGCCTGGCCAGATTTCTTGAGGTGCAGCTTCCCGTACCAGGTGTGCATATGTTTCCACCAGCCGAGGAGCACCTCCGATGTGTAGCCCAGACTCTCCGCCCTCTCTCTCCAAGCAGCCTGCTTCCTTTTGGTGTCCCTGTACAGCCGGTGTCCCTTCTGCCACAGATAGTCATTCTATCTCAGCCACTCCAGCACCTCATCCTCGTGTTCCTCCTCAATGGAGTATTGCCTCCTCTCCCGTTCCCACATATGCCTCTTCCTCCCTTTGGCAAGACCAGGTGGGCCCTCATCAGAGGGGCTTCCAGTTTGTAGGGGCTGCTCCTCCACACCACCACCAGCAGCAGCAGCAGCAGGATCATCATCATCAGCAGCAGCAGCACCAGCAGCACCAGCAGCACCAGCAGGATCATCATCATCATCAGCAGCAGCAGCACGAGCAGGACCAGGAGCACGAGCAGGACCAGGAGCACGAGCCAGACCAGGAGCACGAGCAGGACCAGGAGCACAAGCTGGACCAGGAGCATGAGCTGAACCAGGAGCACGAGCAGGACCAGCAGGACGAGCAAGACCAGGAGCACGAGCAGGACCAGCAGGACCAGCAGGACCAGGAGCAGCTTCAGCAGAGTAAGCACCAGCAGAAGCACCACCGCCAGGAGCAGCCTCAGCAGAGTAAACACGAGCAGAAGCACCACCGCCAGAAGCATCATCATCAGCTCCTCCAGAAGCAGAAGCAGCAGAAGCCCCAGCCGCCGAAGAGATATTTCCTTCTTTATTCTTCAATTGTTGGATTGGTCTTTTTTCTTTTTCTACTTTTAATTTATGGGCTAGTCGTCTGCCTGGTTTGTTAGCAGATTAAAAAAAAATGTTTTATAAATTTTAAGTTCCACACTCTTTCTTCTAAAAATATTAAATTTAATTTGTGTCTAATTTTCATCCTTCCTTTTTTCATTGTTATATTTTTGGGATCTTTTTGAAGTCCACTTTCTACTTCTTTAATTTTCTCCTGTAATTCATTTTATTGTTTCCTTTCTGTCTTACTTTTCCTAATTGTGTAGGCTATTGATACCTATCTCATAAAGGCTTTTGCTGTGCCCCATAAATTCTGCAAATTAGTGTGTTCCTTCAAATTTGTATGAAAAATATTGCCAATTCATTTTTTATTTTTTGTATGTATTTTGTATGTATATCTTTTTCTTTTAGGAATTGTGTGTTTAATGTCTATCTTATTTTATGTTTCTTCTGCCCCTTCCAAGTAATTCTTAGCAGATTATGATCTGCCCATATGTTGGGCATTATTTCTACTTTTTCTATTTTGTTTCCAACTATCTTGTTTGTCCATGCCATATCAATTCGTGACCGAGATTGGTGAGGGTTTAAATAGAAAGCAGAGCCTTTTTCATTTGGGTGACTTTTCCGCCATATATCTTCTAAGTTGGTTTCTTTTCTTAAATCAAAAAATGGTTTTGGTAGGCAATTCTTTTTTTTCTTCATATTTTGTTCTTTGCAAGTGTAGTCCTTTTCAATATTAATTATGGCATTAAAATCCCCAACCAAGCATATGTTGTCCTGCCCTATCTCCAATATTTTATCATATAGATTTGGTAGAATGCTTCTTGGTTCACATTTGGTGCAAATATCCCCACTAATAATAATTGTTTTTGCAATATCTCTAATTGTACCATCAAAATTCTTCCTTGTTCATCTACATAAATTTGTTTTGTATTTATTCCATTTCTAATATGCATAGCTACCCCTCTTTTCTTTTGGTCTGTCAATGCTACATACAATTCACCTAATTTAGGAAATTCCAAATAGTTAATCTGATTTTTTTTGAATATGGACCTTGTAAGCATATGATATCAACATTTTGTTTCACTAATTTTGCTAATATTTGATTTGTCTTCTGACATCTTATTAATAGCAGGTCTGTCTTTATCGTCTATTGGTCCTTGCTTCTCTCTGGGGTCTTGTTCACAATCTTTCTCTTCTTAGTAGATCTCTCTGTTCTTTATCTCCTCTTTCTTGTTCTTCTTCTAACACCTCTTGTTGTTGATCCTCCTGTTGGTCTTTTTGATTCTTACTCTCCAATTTTTCCTTGCTGCTTGATTTCTCTTCTGCTCCTGCCAACTGTTCATATAATTCCTGTGCCTTCTCAATGGTATCAATTCTGATTCTCCTCTCTTGCCAGGTCACAAGCATTTTTTCTGGCACCAAACATCTAAACCAGATACTTTATTTATTTAGATATTGTGTTAGAAATTTATATTCTTTTCTAAGTTCTCTCATATACCTTGGAATTTGTTTTAGGGTCACAATTTCTTTATCCTTGAAGATCATCGGTTCATCTTTTGTCATCTTGTAGACAATATCTCTTACGTTCTTCTGCACAAATCTTATGTGAACCTCCCTTGGCAGTTTCGCCTTGCATAATTCATGTGTACCCTATAGATCTCATGCAATTCTCTTGTGATAGCTATTAGTGCTACAAAGCCAATAATGAAAAAATCAAGTACCTAGAAAGGAAAAAGATAGTATATAGAAAAAGAAGTGTTCTTTAACTAAATTTTGATATCTTATTTCAACAATTTTAACTTTAAGTGCTATAGGTTCTATAAATTCTTTCCTCTATTCAAAAAGATACTTTAAGTCTCTGCTCTCTCTTCACAAATATTAATTTCCAATAATACTATTTTATATGTACACAAATAAGTTTTCTCAATATCTATTTGTTTAAATTACTAAAAAATACTAAAAGTTATTAAAAACTATTCCAAAAATTGCCTATAATTCTTAAATATTCTTCAGTTCCTTAATAATACTTAATTCATTGATCCTAGTAATTACAATAAATCAATTCTTTACACTAGACAAGTTAAACATTCATCTTCTTCAAAACTAATTCTGCAAAATTAATTAACTAGACAATGAGATAATGTTATACAAATCATAAACAATTAATTAGTTTAAATCATTAATTCATTTAGCATTCAACAGTAGCTATTATTCAAATTCTTTCTCTTTCTTTCTGCAGTTTTTGTACAGCATTCCCATATGTCTTTTTTGTTTTGTCACCTTTTATTGCATCAGCTGTCCCTGCTATCTTCCAGAGTCAAAATGGTCATCTCATTTCTCAGTCTAAGTTGTTACTGTGTCTTCTTTCTTCTGATCTTCTCCACACTTATAATATCTGCCACTGATCCTGATTTCACGGTCTTTCAGTCCTACGATTCAATAGTCAAACAGCAATGCTGCTAGGCAACCCAATGCCTTCAGCTTTAGCATCCGATCTTAAATCCTGTGCTCTCCCCACTGGATCACTGATTCTCAAATGGGTTTCCACTGCTGCTACACGACTCACAGTTCTATCAATCAACATTCAGTTCTCTCCTTGTAACTCACTCTCCACTTCTGCACAGTCACATTGAATGATTAATTTGATATCAATGCTGCTGTCGCTATTATTCCTTCCTCATTCGAAGTGCTTGCCACGGCTCTAGTCAGCTTGTAATGGCGATCACTCACATGCCGGAGTTTCCAAATGTTCCTTATGGTGTAGCAGACCTCTGTCCACTTACACCGTTGGCTTCCTTGTAATTTCACTGATCCCGCCAAGATCCACGTACCCCTCAGGGGGCCTCCAGACACACAGATTGTGGAAGAAAAGACAGACCCTGTTCTTTCCCTCTCCACACCATAGGGTGCTACAACTGTGAGGACCATCTTTATAATTTTTTCCAACATTAAAAAAAAATCTATCACCAAGCCAATAGGAAGATGATAGAAATTACATTTCTACAAAACTATATTTTATGAAGTAGTATAGCAAAAAAAAAAAAAAATGAAAACCAGCAAAACAAAAAGCAATCCCTCTATGAAAATTCCTTTGTCTGTTGCAATTTTTAAAAACAAAACAAGGAGTCCAGATCTAATGTGTCAAAATAATATAGGAGAGGTAAAACATGTATTTCCCTGTAGAATGAATATCTCTCTTTAATTACAAAGAGATGAGTACTCCTGCAAAGGATTTCTTTTTATGTTTTTTGAGAATTTTAAAAACATTTTATAAAGATCGTAACATAGTATCTTTAGAATATATGATAACTGTCACGTATTAGGATTTTTATTTGGCACTTGGCATTTTATATGACATTTATATAATAATTCACATCTGTTTTATGCCTTTGCATTTCTATTTTTCTATTGATTCTTTCTGCCTTCTTGGATTTTTCAATGTTATTTTAATTGTTTGTTTTTTTAAATTTAACCCATCAATTCCTTGCCAAGCTTTCTGCATTCATAATATACTAGTGATAAGCAAGGCCTGGATAACTTGTAATAGTCTGGAAAAAAAATAGTAACACAAATGTTGAATTAGACTGAAGATACATTCCAAATTTAATCATGTTGCTTGTATTTAAAAAAGTATTCACACAGAAAAACAACACAGGAACCCAACAAAAATTATATTTTGCCAGAGATTACATGATGCTTTGATTCAGTATACATACTGAATCAAATATTGTGAATCAGTTTGGATTCCATTCAGAATGGAGGTCCTTTTTTCATCTTCCTTTGTATCTAAACAAAGATCTGGTAAGTATCCAGAGAAGTTGTTAAGGTGGGAGAGTCAATTTAGAACTACTGCCATATGGGTTCAGTGGGATATAAGACTATATGCAGGGGTGGGATTTAAATTTCTTAACAACCACATCTGTGGTTGTGGCCTAATTTGTGGGTGTGGCTTGGTGGTCATGTGACTTGGTGGGTGTGCTTGCTGACTGGGCATGGCAGTCATGTGACTGGGTGGTCATACTTGTATGTAAATATTATAAATATTTAGGTAAATATTGTTTTTTTTTTAAAAAAGCAATTTTTACCCAAAAGGAGACAAAGCAGGCAGACAGATTGAGTTGCTGACAGAATCACAGATTTACTTAGAGATCTATCTATCTGCAGTTGGCTACCTGAGTCTGCACTGAAAAGCTTTAGTTCTAAGGAAGGTTAAGGTCTGCTTTTAGATTAGCTAGAAAGCAAGAAATCCAAGGATTTCCTGCTTTCTAGCTAATCTAAATCTCCCAGCAAAGCAGATAGTTGGGAGAAAAAAAGGAAAAATAACAATTTACCAAACCAGGCAAGTTGGATGGCTTGCATGCCAGGTAAGAAGTGAGTGGGTGGGGAGGGGGTGGGCCAGCCAGTGGAGTGATTTTCTGGTTCTCCGAACTGTGGACAATCATAACACATGTGTGTGCAGTGTTTGCAAGAAATCATCAGCTGTGCCACCTGGATAGCTGACAAGTGCTGTGCAGGGGTGCCTAGCATTTGAAAATCCTCTTGTTTCTTGCTTTTTCAACCTCAGCTGTGCCGCGCAAAGCAGCTGAGGAGAGAAAAGCAGGGAATAATGGACAGCCTAGAGCCTGGGCAGGTGAGTGGGCCAAACACCGAACCGATTTGGTGTCAGCTGCTCTTCACAACTGCTCTTCACAACTTCTATAGAACTGGGCCAAACTGGTAGCATCCCACCCCTGGCTATATGATCTACAGCAGGGGTCCCCAACCACCAGGCCCCAGACCGGTACCGGTCCATGGATCATTTTGTACCGGGCCACAAAGAATGGATAATCGTGATTAAAATATATATAAAAATATGTTTTTAGTAAAGAAATAGTAAAGAAGCCCTTTACTATTGGGAAAGAATTGATTTTGCCAGTCCTTGAAAAAGTGTTTCTGCGTGAAACTGGTCCCTGGTACAAAAAAGGTTGGGGACCACTGATCTACAGTATAGTTTTATCTGAAGAACAGCATTCCATAAGTATTTTAGATACATTGATTTTCAGCATTTTTCACTTTACTGGGTTTTGCCAAATTCTCAGAGATATGTGAGACCAACACCATTCTATCAGTAGGTTCATCAATAACTTTTATGGCCATGCTAGACCATAGGAATTGTTTCTGGGAAATGTTAGATAAAGTATATCCTCTGGCAAGAGCCAAAAATCATATCAAATGAGGTGCACTTTCCTTTTAAAAGCTTTGGGGAATTTCACTCAGCCACATGTGTCACGCAGAAGGCCAAGTCTAATCTAAAGATGAATAGCAGTTCTGACATAGAACAGAATAGAATAGAATAGATTTAACAAATAATATAGACTCTTATGGAATTCTACCTGAAGGTGTTACATGTTAGGAATGTGGTCTTGCAAAAATCAAAGATCAGTTGTCTAAAAGAGGTTGTGATGGTAGATTTGTCAAACTGTCATAATCTATAAATCAATTTTCATAGTATATGCTCAGCACTGCTTCCTCAGGCAAATATATTAAAAATATAAGAGCAGCGTACTAGATAATTAAACAAAGAGTAAATAAAGTTTGAGCAATTTTGCAACAATAAGGAAGAGATGCAATACGTTCTACATACTGTCTGCTATTTAATGAAAAAAGTGTGTATGTGGGGAATTTAAACAGATGTCAGCAATCCCAGAAGATGAAAACCGAATGATGTCCAATAATATTAAGTTACATATGCAAGCATTCTTAGTAAAAGGTGGGCTAACAGGGAAATAATAAATATCAAATGTTTAACTGGAATCAGTGGACGGCTATGAATTTATGGGTATACTTGTGAAAGTATTTACTTCCTTTATAATACTAGCAAACAGTCAATTTGCTGGGGAATTATTTTGATTGTTTTTTTTTTAAAGCTTTGGGGTATGGACACCAAAGATCTCCCTGGATGTTAATGAGATATGCTTTCTGTTGAATTTTCTATCTTGTTACTTTCCTTCTTTCCTAGTTTGGTTTTTCTGGATGTTTGTCTTGATTTTGTCTTTTATTCTGTATGTTGCATTGTGAGATGAACAGAGTTGTTCTGGAGTTAGGTGGTGTCAAACCAAAGCTGTTTATTAATTAACTTAATAAATAAACAATTTATGGTGCCTGGCAAGAGGCAACATTTTGCTTTTGAAGTATTAAATGGGAAGGATAGGCATGACTTATGTTGTGTATAGAACTTGGTAGACTCCAAATATCTTAAACTGATTGGCAGAATAGGCCGTTCTTGGATTGGTCAGTTAAGCGCCATTCCAATTGGCCTGCCTGATAGCAGGAACACTTGAACAACTGTCATTGGCCACAAGCCACGAACAAGCCACTATAAGAAGAGCTGCCGCAGCTTGGATAAATGTTCCATTACAAGTCACTATGCTATTTTAATAAAGAGCTGTTTGCTGGAACCCGGTCTCGCACACCTTATTTCCAAACGGAAAACTGGCGATGAGGATGGGTTCATCTTAGAAGAGCGGGACTGAAGCAAGTGGCAACCACAACTGAGTGACAGAGATGGCCAGTAACAATGTGCTGCCCGCACCGTTCAACCCAGCCAAAGAAGATTGGGAGTTGTACATTGACTGCTTTCTGATGTCCTTAGAAAGCAACAAGCTATAGGAGATAACTGACCAGAGGAAGAGTGCTGTATTCCTCACGCACTGTGGGCCAGCCATTTTCAAAATGGCCAAGGCACTAGCTAAACTGAGAGACATTAAGCAGATGGCATGGCCTGAACTGAACAGAATGCTACCAGCCCATTACGTGCCTGTGGTCTCCAACCTGATCAAAAGGCACAAATTTTATAAACAAGACCAATGGGAAGACGAGAGTATCGGGGATTTCGTAGCAGCCCTAAGACACATCAGAGGAGCCTGTGAGTTCCAGAACATGGACGAGGCCATGAGAGACCGCGTGGTCCTCGGATTGAAGGACGCTATACTCCAAAGCAAGCTGCTAAACAGATGGAATATAACAGTGGCCGAGGCCATTGCAGAAGCCACCACCGCTGAAGCAGCCAAGAAATCCACAGCCACTATGCATTAGATGAACTCCATTCCAGATCCGCCGAATCAACCCAGAGAAAAGAGGGCGGAAGGAAGTAAGAAACAGCCCACAGCGACCACCCACCATAAAGATCTCGACTCCCTGAGTGACACTGATGACAACAATAAAGACATACATAGGCTTCAGTCAGAAAGAAAATGCTGGGAAAAAGGAAGAAGCAGGTGAGAATTCCAGTGTGCTGGATGCGGAGGAAATCACCCATGCTCAGAATGCAGGTTCTTAGATGCCATTTGCAGATGTTGTGAAAAACGGGGGCACATTGCAAAGGTTTGCCAGAACAAAAAGAGCTATAGTCCAAAAAGACGCGGCAGCACTCCCCCATGAAACGAAGAGACACAAGCCAGAAGCAGATGGGGCCGAGAGAGCAGAAACCGGTGAACGAACGACAGAGAAGAAACACACCAAACAATAACCATTGGAAATGCCGGGGCAGCAAATGCAAAAAAGGTCGGGATAAATGTGAAAATTGAAGGAAAGCCCTGCGAGATGGAAGTAGACTCTGAATCATACCTGTCAATGGTATCTTGGAACACTATCAGAAACCTGATACCAGACATCAAGCAAAGAAAACTGGAACAGCAAAAATAGATATTAAAAGACTACCAGGGAAACCAAATCCTGACAGTGGGCCTTGGACTTTTCCTAGTAGAATTTAAAAACCACCCTGAAGTGCTGCTTCTGACAATTGTCAACCGTGATTGCCCTAGCCTGCTGGGAATCGAATGGTTCATGCCTCTGTGAGTGACCAGGATCGACAGCATCGTTGCAGCCAACTTGAAAGAGAGCCTGCTGGAAGAGTTCCGGGATGTATTCGATGGGACCCTAGGCAAGTACAAGGGGACCCCAATATCATTCAGCCTAGACCCAAAGGTAGCTCCCATCAGGCTCAAAGCCAGTTGCGTTCCCTTTGCCTTAAAGCCAAAAATAGATGAGCAGCTTAACAAACTCATCGCACAAGGGGTGTTAGAGCCAATCGACCATGCCAGGTGGGAAACACCCATCATGACTCCTGTCAAACCAGATGGGTCAGTGCGCATCTGTGGAGACTATAAGGCTCTACAGCCTTATAACAGTATAAATCATGAACTCCAACAAAGCGCGTACCCAGTACTGGTAGTGCAACACCTATTGCACTCATTAGGGGGAGGAAATTTTTTTGTGAAACTTGATCTCGCACAAGCGTATCAACAGCTATCAGTTGACCCCAAGACTGCAGAGGCACAGACTATAGTCACGCACAGAGGGGCATTCAAGTGCAACCAACTTCAATTTGGCATTAGCATTGCCCCAGGCATCTTCCAAAACCTCATGGAGCGCTTCCTAAATGTAATCAAAGGAGTCATCCCCTATTTTGATGATGTATTAGCATCAGCAAAAAATGCACAACAATTAGAAAATAGACTAAAAGAAGTTTTGTGAAGATTGAGAGAATCAGGGCTTAAAGTCAAAAGAGAAAAATGTAAACTAGCCACCGATCAGGTCAAATTTTTAGGCTACCTTATAGATGAGCAAGGGATACACCCACTGAAAAGAAGATAAAGGCAATCAAAGACGCACCCAGTCCTAACAACAAAACTGACTTACAAGCATTCTTAGGTCTCATTAATTTCTACAATGGATTCCTGCCCCTAAAAGCGACCATAGCAGAACCTTTATATCTATTGTTAGATAAAAAAAACTATATGGAAATGGGACCACTGGGAACAAGCAGCATTCCAGAACATTAAGGACTTATTAACTTCTAACACCGTTTTGATTCAGTACAGCAACGCTTTTGCCATTGACGGTCACCTGGGATGCATCGCCTTTTGGAATCGGCACCATCCTGGGTCACAAGCTTCCAGACGGCAGAGAGGCACCAATCGCCTTCTATTCCAAAAGCACTGTCAAAATCTGAAAGGAACTGCAGCCAACTCGACCGAGAAGCCCTCGCAATCACTGCAGGCATCAAAAGATTCCACGAATACCTATATGGTAGGAAATTTTAAATTATCACAGACCACAAACTCCTGCTAGGGATCCTAGCAGGAAACAAACCAACCCCAAATATTCTGTCACCAAGAATGACGAGGTGGTCAGAATTCCTCGCTGCATACAACTACACACTTATCCATCGGCCAGGAAAGACCATCACCCATGCGGATTCCTTGAGCCGTTTCCCAATGGCTGACATAGAAGGTGACCCAACTCCCACCATCTCCACTCTCCAAATCGAGTCATGGCCGAATCTGCCACTAACCGTAGCAGACATCGCTAAGGCTACCACGAAAGACCCACTGACAGCTCGAATCCTGCATTGGGTAGGTAAGGGCTGGCCGGACAAGAATAGAGGCGAGACTTTTAAACCTTTTCACAACTGACAGACTGTGGGGGGACAGGGTGGTAATTCCCAAAAAGTTACAGGAAGATGTGTTGTGCATGTTACACGAGGGACACCCGGGCATATTCAAAATGAAAGCCCTGGCCAGGAGTTACTTCTGATGGCCAGGGCTGGACAAAGACATTGAACAATGGGTGGCAACATGCCATGACTGCCAAAAATCAGTCCCACTGGCACACACAACCCACTGGCACCAGTCATGGAATTGGAAACTCCCAGAGGCCCATGTTTAAGATTGCATATTGACTTTGCTGGGCCAATGAACGAGAACACCTATTTTGTAATTGTGGATGCCTACTCAAACTGGTTAGAGGTTATCCTTATGGCGTCCAGTACTAT
The DNA here is from genome assembly GCA_015471245.1 of Laticauda colubrina. Taxonomy (NCBI): domain Eukaryota; kingdom Metazoa; phylum Chordata; class Lepidosauria; order Squamata; family Elapidae; genus Laticauda; species Laticauda colubrina. The sequence goes on along the minus strand of BLBF01000094.1, from coordinate 558,185 downwards.
GGAAGCAGTCATAAAACAGTTAAACAATTTTTTTGCCACGCATGGACTGCCAGATGTAGTAGTCTTGGACAATGGGGCCCAGTTTACCACTTTAGCTTTCGAGCAATACTTATTTGCACAGGGCATCTCATATGCCCTGACAGCGCCGGCTCATCTGGCTTCTAATGGACGGGCCGAACGCATGGTTCATTATTCTAAGGAGGCCCTGGAAAAAATGGACATGGGGAACGTCCAAGATAACAAACTATTAACTATTCAACATATCACCCCTAGTACAACCACTAACAAAAGCCCAGCAGAACTCCTCATGGGTAGAAAATTGCATTCCTACCATGATAGACTGCACCCCACCTATACATGTGACAAACCCCCTGACTCCTCTAGTAAATATCGCTTCTTTGATATCGGTGATTTAGTCTATGCTAAGAACCTTACCGGGGATCCATTATGGCTTCCAGCCACAGTTACCCAAATCACAGGGCCCCGGTCATACCGACTTGCACTGGACGATGGCAGAACATGGAAGCGGCACATCAACCAGCTTCACTCTCGAATATTGGAACGCAACACTACACCACTGCCGCAGACCCCAATAAATGAGCCAAAAACAACCGAGGGAGAGACGAACCTCCAATAACATGACAACAATCACTACACAAACCTGAACTAGAATCCCAAATGAAACAGAAAGAGCGCTTACCCATAGACGACTTCCAGAGAAGAAGTCCGGGAGCAGGAGAGCGAGGTGAGGCTTTCCTGGAAGGAGACATCCAGGCCAACTCGACCAGCCTGGACAAACCAGGAGGGAGCGGCAGAGCCACCTCAACCAGCCTGAGAAACTCAAGCAGGAACGGCAAGGCTGACTCACCCTTCCAGGAGGTTCCATGGAGAAGACATGGAGAGAAAGCGATCCTGTACTAACCGTTTGAGGACCACGCTGAGACTGAGCTGCGCAGGTCAACTAGGACCCGCAAAAGCCCTAGCTACCTGCGTGACTACGTTACGCATGTTGGACGAAACCAAAGGGGGAGGGATGTTGTGTATAGAACTTGGTAGACTCCAAATATCTTAAACTGATCGGCTGAATAGGCTGTTCTCAGATTGGTCAGTTAAGCGCCATTCCGACTGGCCTGCCTGATGGCGGGAACACTTGAACAACTGTCACTGGCCACAAGCCGCAAGCAAGCTGCTATAAGAAGGCCTGCCGTGGCTTGGTTAAATGTTCCATTACAAGTCACTATACTGTTTTAATAAAGAACTGTTTGCTGGAACCCGGTCTCGTGCACCTTATTTCCAAACGGAACAACTTACATCAGATTCTACTTTTATTGGTTAGGCGAATCAATGTTATTACACTCTCATGCCAAATATTCTTTATGTCATAAAGTCAATAATAAAAAAGATACAACTATGTATCTTAGCTTGGTGCCATACTGATTCCTTCCATTGAAATGGCCACTTGGTTTTCTACAATTCATTTCCTTTTCAGGTATTATTTACTACAAAGTCCACTGTGTGCCAATGTTTGTTAAGCTATCAACCCAAGTTATTTTTCAGTCTTAAATGTGTGTATGTTTAATAAGGTACATTGATGCTAAGATGGTTACAGTTGCTTCTTCTTCAATTAAATAGCTTTGGTTGGTAGGTTTAACTCTTTGTATTAGTCTTTAATTAATGAAGTCAGAGGATTATTGAGGAATAACCTACTTATTCTTCTATGAATAATTTTCTTAAGAATACAAATGACAGTTTCTAAGCATGCCAGGAGACAGTTTCAACTGCTGATGCATTTACCTGTTTTGCATCTATGCGACAAAATTTCAAAAGACCTTTTTCATAATTGCTTTATCAGTTGCTGCTTTTTCCAGGCTTGAAATCATACAAATTGTTAAATCAGCAGGAGTTGTTATTTCACTAAAAATTTCTCTGCCCAAAGTAACACTAGGTTTTGTAAGATCAATAAATTAAAGGTAATGTTTTGTATTGCCCAGAGGCAATATTTTGTCCAATAATCCAGTTGGATATGAAAAGAAAATGCTAAAACAAAGAAGCATCTTAATACTTGCAGTTCCTCTTATTCCATAGCAAAATGGGATATAAGTAGCAGGATGGGTTCATCATTTTTGGACATAAATCAATCAAATTTCAACTGAAAATCAAAGAAATCACCATGAGAAATATTTGAACTATTCTCTTCCAAGAATGAAGAAAGAACAGCCTCCACATTGTTCAGCAAAAAGCCTAGGTATTAAACCATTGCAGAAAGCATTCCACTTCATAAGCAAACAACAAAGCCCAATTTCTTACTCTTTTAACTTGCTTTTCTGTGGTTTTGCCAGAATTGGCAGGACACTGAAGACTAATTATTTACTTTCAATTATGGGATGGGATGCTTTCCTATTACTTATTCTTCTCTTTTCTGGAATGCCAACATGGTTGGCATTGTTGGTGAAGGTCTTTTCCATCACTGGATTTGATAGAACTGGGCATGTTGCTTTGATGGACTGGGCATGTTGCTTAGCTGTTTCCAGGCATGACTTGGAAGAATGTTAATTGATTTATCATATAATAGCTTTGTTGACTCTTAATACTAAATATTGAGGGATTTTACATATTTTTTTCAGGATGCCAAAGAGTTTACATTAAGCCCCTGTCACGCAGAACCAACGGATGGAAAGAGGATGAAAAATGGAGAGAAGCACTTGCCATCCGTTGGTTAATGCGATGCATCCGTTCTGCACTCACTGCATCCGTTTTTCATACTCTCTATCCGTCCAGCATCCGTCTACTGACATTTCATCCACTCAAAAAGTTTTGAGCTGCACAAAACTTTTTGAGTGGAAAATGTATCCTATGCGTCCATTATACATCCGCTATGCATATAGGGAACATCCGATATATGTCCGTCATCATTTGTTATGCGTCTGCTATATCTGCTAGGCATCCGCTGCGCATCCGAGCAACTCGCATCCACTCCAGCGGAAAACAGACACAGGCAGGAAGCGAAATGGACTCGGAACGGACACGCAGCATTAGTTGCACAGACGGAGAAAGGATGAAAGCGGATGCAGCTCGCATACAAAGCATTAAAACGGAAAATACATTCGTATAGGGGACGTATCTCGGATATTTAGGATGTCTGCAGGATGCCTGGAGGATGCAAAAGGACACCTTGCAGAAAACCTATATTTCCTATAAAAAGGGGGAGGAAATCACCTGGATCCCACTTTCAGTCCAGCAGCCCTGCAGTGCAGACCACTTCAGCCTTCATCTGGCTCTTGCTCTTCCACAACATCCAGTCATCTCCACCATGGATCATCACACACTCCTTTAGGTAGCCGCCATCATTCTACAACAGTGCGGAGCCATCTACAGGCTCTTTCACCTGTTCTACGCGAAGAAAAGGAGGCGTCCAAGAAGTGTCTGGGTCCGAAGATGGATCGCGAGAAGAGCCGAGTACAGACTGTATAAAAAGCTGATGGTGGAGCTGAGGAACAAAGACCCTCGTGCATTCCAGAACTTCATGAGGATACCGCCAGCCATGTTTGATGAAGTTGTGTAGCAGCTGACACCCAGGTTGACCAAGGCAAACACCAACTTCTGTCCCAGCCTGGACCCTGGGCTGAAGGTGGCACTGACTCTGTGCCACCTGGCCTCCGGGGCCACGAACAGGAGCATGCAGTACGCCTGGAGGGTGCCACACAACACCATCAGCATTGTGGTCAGAGAAGTGGTGCAGGCCATCATCGAAGAATACCTGGAGCTCCTCCAGTGCCCCTCCACTGAACAAGGCTGGAAAAAAGTTGCAGAGCAGTGGTATCAGAAGTGGAACTTCCCCCACACCGTTGGAGCCATAGATGGCAAATTCATGTACATCGAAGCTTCAGGCAACGGCTCATGTTCAGATGCCCAGGTAAACAACGCCAGTGACCTCAAGGAGGGGCTGGAACGCAACCTCATCATGGGCTTCCCAGATCCAGACCCTCTGCCCAATGACACACAAGATGTGCCCTACTTCATTGTGGGGGATGACGCCTTTTCCCTCAGAACCTACCTCATGAAGCCCTACACTTCCAGATGCCTCACCCATGAAGAGAGGATCTTCAACTACAGGCTGTCCAGGGCAAGGTGGGTGGTGGAGAATGCCTTTGGTATCCTGGCCAACAGGTTCCAGGTACTTCTCACCAACATGCAGCATTGCCCAGATGGTGAGGAACATCGTGGAAGCTTGCTGCATCCTGCACAATCTCATGCGCACCCGCTACCCAGTGTTGCAGAACAGGCTCGTGGACCTCCAACAAGGCAATGGGGACATGGAGCCTGGGGAATGGAGGCAAGGGTGAAACCTGATAGACACTGTGGATATGCAAGGCCCCAACAGAGCTTCATGTGAAGGGAAGAAGCAGCACAACCTCCTGAAACACTGGTGCAACTCCCCAGCTGGAGCTGTGAAGTGGCAAGACAGGATTGTAGATGCTTAATGGATGCTTCCTTCAGCCTGTCTCATCACACAGATGAGATTGTGCCATGTATGTTGAGTGGCCCTACAATGAACAGGGCATTTAATAAAGAATTGTGTTTATGTTAAAATGTGTGGATCAATGATTACATTGTTACTGATAATAAAGGGCCATAGGTGTGGCACCTGGGAGCGTGGACCATCCAGTCCCACTATGCTTGCACTGGAGGTTTATCTATCCCACAGCTATTACCCCTCCCAAAGGTATCCCTGTCCATCCCACAGGTATCCCTGCCCATCCCACTGCTATCCTAACCCATCCCACAACTATTAACCATCCCACAGGTATCCCTGCCCATCCCACTGCTATCCTAACCCATCCCACAGCTATTACCCATCCCACAGGTATCCCTGCCCATCCCACTGCTATCCTTACCCATTCCACAAGCATGCAAAGGCTTAAACCATTTCTAAAAGTTTCCACCAAGACTTTGACTAAAAGAACTGAACCAAGTGTGTGAAGGAAAGATAACCTTTATTAATAACAAATTGTAAAAGCAAAATGACCCTAGTAAAGTGTCCCAAGCAAAGATAAAGTCAACAGGTAGCAACCCAGTCTCTGGCACTCTTCTCAGTCACTCTAAGGCTTGCCCATAGTCTCAGGTGTGAAGGGTTCAGATGCTGTGGAGGTGGCTGCTGCTGGAGTGCTGGTCTGAGGCACCATTGGGGTGCCGCGCCCCGAGAGGACAACAGGGGATGGTGTGTGGAGGAAGCTCTCAGAGAGCTGGCTCAGTCCTGTGATGTTGAGAACCCCTTCCTCCATGACATGGGGTGTCAGTTCCAAGACCGATGACAGATGTTCTGAGGCCGGGCTTGGCTGTGGGGAGGAGGAAGGAGGAGTGTAGTGGGGATGTCTGGTCTGCAGGTGAGCGAGGTAAGGCATCGGTGGCATCGGTGGTGTGGGTGGCATCTGTGGCGTCGGTGGCATCGTTGGCATCAGTGGCATTCGATGAACCTGTGGCTGGACTGGGAAGGGCTGCCTGTGCTGCTGGATCTCCTGGTAGCCGTAGCCTTGGTAGGTTAGGGCCTGTGGAAAGCCTCGGAAGGGCTGTGACATTACCTGGAGTGGAGGAGCAGACATGGACTGGGTTGGAGCAGGTTCAGCTGGGCCTGGAGGGTTGTGCAGAAGATCGGTGATCCTGTTCTTTATCACCTGGTACTGTGATTCAGACATGTCCATGAGGGTCTCATTGACGTAGGTGAGGAAGGGCTTTCGGTTTGAGGATGGTATGTCAGTGTGTACCAGCTGAGAGAGGAGATCTATGCTGCTTTTGATGGTGTCCCTGATCTCCAACAGGACAATGTGGCTTTTCCCCCTCTGGTCTGGCTCTCTGCTTGCTTTCTGTGGAGGGGAGCTGGGGGTGGATGTGGGTTGGTCTCGGGTGGAAGTGCCGTCTCCTTGCTCCCACTGAGTCGGGGGTCCTCCACGCGCTCTGCCATGGGGAGTGCAGCTGTTGGGGGGGGGCTCCATTGTGGGATGCTCCACAGATACCTGCCTGGACACAGGAGCTGACTCTTGGCCAGAAGAGGACTGGCTCTCTGTGGGCTGCCTGAGAGAGAGGGTTGTCAGAGGGGCTGCTCCTCAGTGGCGGATCTCACCCTCCAAGAAGCTATACTTGGCCATCACGTAGGTCTCCCGGTCGGTGAGCTTGACCATGGCCTGGCCAGATTTCTTGAGGTGCAGCTTCCCATACCAGGTGTGCATGTGCTTTCACCACCCGAGGAAGACCTCCGATGTGTAGCCCAGGCTCTCCGCCTTCTCTCTCCAAGCAGCCTGCTTCCTCTTGGTGTCTCGATAGAGCCTGTGTCCCTTCCGCCATAGGTACTCGTTCTCCCTCAGCCATTCGAGCACCTCATCCTCATGTTCCTCTTTGATGGAGTATTGCCTCCTCTCCTGTTCTCGCCTATGACTCTTCCTCCCTCTGGCAGGGCCATCTGGGCTCTCATCACAGGGGCTTCAAGGTTCTAGGGGCTGCTCCACCACACCACCACCACCAGCAGCAACAACAACAACAGTAGCAGCAATAGCAGCAGCAGCAGCACCAGCAGCACCAGCAGCACCAGCAGGACCAGTAGGACCAGGAGCACCAGCAGGACCAGCAGCACCAGCAGCACCAGCAGCACCAGGAGCACCAGCAGGACCAGCCGGACCAGGAGCAGCGCCAGCAGAGTAAGCACCAGCACCAGGAGCAGCGCCAGCAGAGTAAACACCAGCAGAAGCTCCAGCACTAGGAGCAGTGCCAGCAGAAGCCCCAGCACCAGAAGAATCAACCCGAGCAGCAGAAGCCCCAGCAGAAGCAGAGTCAGGGCCAGGGGGTGGGATAGTGGCCCTGTCCTTCTTGCCAGGGCTGGCAGCAGATGGCACAGGCTTCCTCTTCTTCCCCATGGTTGTTGGCTGGAGCTGTGTTTGGCAGCAGGTCTTTCCTCTGAATGGTGACCTGCTTGCGAGCTTCATCCTTTTATATCCACGCGGCTGATGCAATGCTTCCTCCCTGCATGTGTAGTGAATGCTTTGCATCCACTAGGCATCCACTAGGCATCCAGTAGGCGTTCGTGATGCATCTGCTTCATCCCCTAGGCATCTGCTCTGCATCCGCTCCTTCCGCTGCACGTCCACTTCGCTGATCTCCCCCGGAAGCCCTGCCGATGTGCCATCCGCTTCCATCCACTTCCATCCACTAGGCTTCCGTGGAGCATCCGCTTTACATCCTCGCTATATCCTCTCCCCATCTGTTCCTTTCCGTTGTTGTCCACTCTGCTGATGCAAATTCGGGGCACTTTTGAGAGCAGATAACAATGGATGGAAAATTTTCTCGTCCGCTGTGTCCTTTTTACATATGTTTTGTATCCGTCAGCCTATGTGACAGGCCCTTTACTGGTTGACACACATGAGCCCTCTTGTAATGGCCCTCTTATCTAAGAAAAGACACAGTTGTGTTTTGGTGATAATACAATGAGAGCTCTCTGAGAGATATACCAAAGAGTCATATTGGCACTGAGAAAATAGTTTTCATTGTTTTAATGAGAAATTGTTATAAAAAAGATGAATGTTTAGGATAGCAACTATTTATATTAGCCTACCTCTCATTTACTCACTATTGAATGAGAAGGAAACCTGCCTTTTCATATAAAGTCTGACTCAAGTATTGAGCAAGGAACGAAGTGTGACTCAGTGCAAACAAAAAGATAGACTCCAGATTCTCTCCCTAGATAACACATTAATTCAGTGCTGGACAAATGTAGGTCATCCCAAAAGAATAGAAGAACCCCCCAACTGCAATTTCAAACAAGTATATAGATTTCTTGGTCATATACAGAGATACTGCTCACATAAGAAGGTACAGAAGTTATAAAAATATTTGTGCATGGATCTTGTGGTTACTGTTAGGAATGTAAGTCACCTAACAGTTATTTGGGTTGGAAATCTATAAACCAGGATAGACATTTTAATACTATATCCTTAAGAGCATGCTAAAACTGTAAGTAGGTGTGGTTCCACAAATGCCCAAAGATGGAGCCAGAAACCTGGGTTGTTTAGTCTCAGAAGAGAATATGAGTGAGTCTCTGTTTCTTTCTGTTTCTTTCTGTCTTGCCATTCCTTCCAATTGACTGTTATTCTTGTATTTGATGTAAATCTGTTACTGAACTGTTTTTGATACTTGACTTTGTTGTTGGATTATCCCTGGACTGAAAACTGACTGATTTAACCGTGAATGACTTGGACTGTGTTTGAACTTTGCTTAAATGTTTATTGGAAATAAAAACCTACATTTACTGTACAGTGTATCTGTGTGCTATGTGTGTATTATTCAACATTACTCTCACTACGTATGTGCTCATTCTCCTAACGGGGAATTACCTCAAAGTTGCCATCACAAGATCCATGCTGTAAGCTGTAAGCCTCTGGCTTCTTATCTGAAATTTCCACAAACCTGAAGGCCTGTTAAGGTTTGAATTTTATTTCTGTCATTTCAATATAAGAATCTCTCGACCAAGGGTCTTCAAACTGTCAAATAAAATTTATCTGATGACAAATGGTCCACTAAAATTGAAAAATTATGGGGTTGAAAAATTCAGGAGTTTTAAATATATCAATAATGCATCAATATACATGATACACATAACTGATAGTTGCAAAAGATATTGCCAACAAATCCATTTCTGGATTTCTAAAAAGCTTCCATAGCTTTGCAAATAGAAAATTCATAAATGCTCAATAAAACATCAAATACAGAGAAAACTTTAAAGCATAAATATCCTACATCTCTGAAATTCTCTTTGAAAGATTTCTATGGATTTGGTTTTAACAATAAAAAATACATCCCTTTTTTATCAGATCACTTTTGCCATCTTCTTTTTTAAATGTGCCTCCAGTCTGTATTTTTCTTTCAAACAAAGAATATGTACGTGTATAAATGCACATGTATTTTTACAACTATTTTGAGTATGTTTTAAAAAAAGGATATGTTTTGTGGCACATGTAAAAATCACACCCATGATAAAAAGTTGCTTTTTATTATGAATTTTTACAGTGCTAATCACGAGCAGGGATAGCTGGGTTGATACAAATGATGAACATAGAAAAGACTATAAATGCAAAGGGAACAAGTGAGGAGTGGGCAGCTTTACTTTTATTATTATTTATTTTATTTGGTTTGTCAATTGCTTGCAAGATAATTGGTATAAGCAAAAACATAGTTATGAATATATGGGTATATAAAAGAAAAATAAAATAAACAATAGAACAGGGATGGCAGGCACATTGGTGTGCTTATGCACGCCCCCTACAGACTTCTTAGGAAAGGAGTGAGGTCAATAGTAGACAGTCTAAGGTTAAAGTTTTTGGGGTTTGGGGAAGAAATTACAGAGTCAGGTAGAGTATTCCAGACATTGACCACTCTGTTGCTAAAGTCTTATTTCCAGCAAACAAGTTTGGTGCAGTTTACCTTGAGTTTGTATCTATTGTTTGCTCTTGTATTGTTATGATTGAAGCTGAAGTATTCATTGACAGGTAGGACATTGCAATGTATGATTTTATATACTATACTTAGATCGGAAGGAAGGCGGCATAGTTCTAAGCTTTCTAGATCTAGAATTTCAAGTCTGGTGGCATAAAGTATTCTTAATAAGTAGAGGAGTGAAGAACTCTTCCGAAAACACTGAAGTACTTTAGAAGACATTATGTATGGGAGTCTCTGTGGTTAAACTGGGAGAAGACTAAAAGACAATGTTATTTGAAAATTTCATGATAAATTGACTGATTTGGATAAGATTTTTACAGGTGCTGATGAAAAGGTGATTAAAAAATTATATGGATATTTATTAGAAATTAAATTAGAAGAAGAACAAGTTAAAGAAACTATGATTGCTTGGGGGAAGAATTTTGGATATGGGATTGATTTAGAGAAATGGCAAAAGTTGTGGTCTCAAAATTATAAAATGACTATGTCAACAGCATATAAAGAAAATTTGTATTAGATGTTTTACAGGTGGCACAGATATTTTCCAGGAAGGAGGGCCTGCCTGTCAGCTGCTCTGGGTGCGCCAGGCTAAGCTGACAGGTGGGCCCTCCTTCCCTGCAGCAGAGCTCTCACCAAGGCAGTGAGTGCCTCCCCACCGGACCCTCTGCTCATCCCGCCAGAGCCGCGCCAGAGCCATGCTGGCTGGGCAGAGCCAGGAAAATGAGTCGCGGATACGTGCATGCCTCCTCCTGCCCCTCATTCCTAAATCTCGCCCGGGTGAGCAGTGCTTCGCTTGCTCTGCAAAGCCGCAGCTTCCTCACCTCTCAGCAAGCAGAAGGAACAGGCTGCAGCCTCCTCCTCCTCAGCTACAGTGCAGATGTTGACCTTGCAGGGAGAGAGAGAGAGAGAAAGAGGGAGAGATCCTCTCGGGCGAGCGCCTTCCCTTGGAAGGTGGTGACGGGAGATCCTGAAGCCAAGTGTCTCCTCAGGGCTCCAGTTGCAGGGAGGAGCCCTGACTGGCTGCACGTGGCTGCGCCAAATGCCGTGGCATTCCTCTAACGCCGTGGCAGCAAGGGAGAAGGGAAAGCAACAGTGGCAGAAGGTCTCCCGATATGAAGTGCCCCACCAATGCAGGCAGCACCATATCCGGGCATGCAAGTACTTCCTAAATACAAGCCTCCCATGCCATTCCCCCCCCCCATTTCACATGTTTAATATGGGTCTTAACTTGGGGGTAGGGGTTTAATTTGATTTTATGCCATTAAAACATGGTGGGGCTTCCTATTGGTGAAGGCCGTATTGTTGGAGAAACATGGTATGAAGTTGGACACAACTGGACAAGGGAAACCTTTATGTTTAGCTTTCATTTCAGTTACATGCCATCTGACTCCCAGTGACTCTAAGTCAGGGATGTTAAACTCCTGGCCTATGGGCCTCATGCATCATATGCTGGCCATGCCAGAGATGGTATTCAGCAGGTTCTGACCGGTTCTGGAGAACTGATAGCAGAAATTTTGAGTAGTTCAGAGAACCAACAAATACCACCTCTGACTGGCCCCACCCCATCTATTCTCTGCCTCCCGAGTCCCAGCTGATTGTCTAGGTCTTCTTTGTTGCCCTGCACAGGAGAACAGAGCTGGAAAGCAGGTTAGTGGGGTGGGGAGAGAATGGGATTTTGTAATAATCTTCCCCCAGGAGAAGGGAGGGAATGGAGATTTTACAGTATCCTTCCCCTGCCATACCCACCAAGCCATGCCCATCAAACCATGCCACACCCTCCAAGCCATGGCCACAGAACTGATAGCAAACATTTTTGAATCCCACCAATTAGCCATACCCATGCTCAGTTTCATGAAGGAGAAAAAAAGTCCAGATATGTCACCTGACCTAGTCATGATTATATGTTTAGAATTAGTCATTTCCTTTAAGAGTCTCAAAGTATGCAGGATTGTTGCAAGGACAATTGATGAGCAAGAATGAGGATTTTATAAACTATGCCACAGTTCTTGGAGAAAATTTGGGATAAGAAGAATAAGATGCTTAATTATTATATGGTTTATTTATTCAATACTTTATTATAATTTTCATTGCGCATATTTTCCTAAGATCAAACTTAAGCAGTAATTTAAAGATTTTTTTAAAAAATACATAAAGGAATTTGAATGCACACACCAAAAGCAGGAAAGGCATAGCAAATAAAATTTTGTAGCATTACTTCAGAAATAAAGAAAGAAAATTAGTACTATACTAAGCAATAGAACTGAAATCAAAGCAGCAACAGAAACATTGTTTCACATCATAAAATCGATAACTTCAAAATACACTTAGCTGAAGGAGACTGTTAAGCCTGGGTTCCCCAACCAGGGTTAGGGAGACAAGCTAAACAGAATGTGCAGCGTTAGTCAGATAGGCACACAGATAAATGAGTGAGCTAAGCTTGTATGTTTATTAACATACAGTAAAAATAACAGATACGCTTGTGCTATCAAGAATATAGTTTATTCCATTATAAGTTCATAGCATAGTCAAAATAACAGTCCAATAGTCATGTATCATTTAGTCAGTCCATTCAGGGATATTCAGTTAGCAAAGTCCATGTAGAATATCCTATGTCAGTTCACTTACAAATTAGTCCTTTGTTCTCTCTCCCGTTCGAGCAATGCAGTCTTGATTCCAAGCAGTAATCAGGGATCATCAAAGCCAGAGTGAGAGCAAGCTGTACTCTTGCTTCTTTTAAAGTGCTTTCACAACCACTCCCTTAATTACTATCCCACAGTTAAAATTGCAGACACTTTAACATACAAAAATATGATTCATAGTTATTATTTTACCTAAACCAGTTAGGGTAAACAATGTTATCCCTAACATTCTCCCCTTTTAGGTTAAATAATAATTTTATAACTATTTACATCTTGAAATCATATTTATTACAACTCTCTTTAAACTTAATTACTCCTTGAGCTTTTGTAAATTGGTCTGCAATGTTTTCTTCTGTCATGCAGTATTGCAATTTAATTAGCCCATTCTTTATAGATTCTCTAACATTTAAGTACCTTATATCAGTATGCTTTGATCTAGTTTTTACAGCAATACTAATAGCTAACTTTATAGCTGCTTGGTTATCCTCGTACACAATAATGGAATCTTTTACAGTTATACCCATGTCTAATAATAACTGTTTGTACAAAATCAAGTCAGTGCATAATAATGACAGACATGAAAATTCCGCTTCCATCGTGGACAAGCTTATATGCTGTTGTCTGATTGACCTCCACCCTATTAGTGTCTTACCAAAAAATATAGCCATCCCAGATGTTGATTTTCTAGTGTTTATATCAGTTGCAAAACTTGCATCTGCATAGGCACTAAGACTCAAATCACCCTTTGGTTCTATATACAATGCATGGTTCATTGTTCCTTTAAGATATCTTAAAATTCTCTTTAATGATTGCCAATGACATTGATGTGGATCTGAATTAAAACGTGCCAGCTGATTTACACTATAAGCTATATCTGGCCTTGACCAATTGCTTATATATGATAAGCTACCAATCAAAGATTGATATATGGACTTATCAAATTTGGGACTTTGATAATTAGTTTGGCAAACTTCCTGACTCATTGGAGTCTTTGCCAGTTTACAAAGTTCCATTTTAAAAGTTTCAATTAATTGGCAAATTTTATCTTCTTGAGATATCTTAAAACCATTATTTGTTTTATTAATTGTCAATCCTAGATACCTTTTAATTTCACCTAAATGCTTTAATTTTATCTTTTTGGCTAATAATGATATAATCTCATTAGCTTCATTATTAGTCTTAGTTATCAAAGCAATATCATCTGTAAATAATAACAATAATGACACCGTTCCATTATTTTCTCTTTTAAACATACACGGATCTGCTAAACCAGATTTAAACCTATATTGTTTAACTCTTTCACAATATATTGGTTCCACTCAAACCCAGATTGTTTCAACCCGTAAAGACTCTTTTTGAGTTTCCAACAATCATTACTATTTACTTTATTGTCTTTTATACCAATTGGTTTTCTTAAATATATAGTGTGCTGCAATGGTGCATGTAGATAAGCAGTTTCTACATCTAAATGGTTAATGACATAGTTTTTCTTAGCTGCCCACACTAATGCTGCTCTTAAAGATGTTGCTTTAAGGCTTGGTGCAAAAACTTCATCATAATCAGATGCAGTTTGATTAAATCCTTGAGCTACTAACCTAGCTTTATGGGTAACAGTCCCATCATTTCCAGTTTTTACTTTAAATATCCATTTGCACCCAATGGATTTTTCTCCTGGAGGTAATTTGACATCTTCATAAACTTTCATTACCTTTAATGAATTTAGTTCTTTTTCCATTGCCTTTTGCCAATTCTCCTGATCCTTAGCAGGATACATCCTAAGTTCATCTACACTAGTTGGAACTTTAGTTACTTGGCAAACTATACTTGCTTGATACCTATCAGGTGGTCTAGTTACACATGTAGTACGTCTAGGTATTATAGGACTTACAGGTGGACTTTCCTTTATTAATTGTTCTTGATTATGTAACTCTTCCTGATCAACTATTTCCTCTTGTTCTGGTCCTATTTGCTCTCCTTGGACTTCTTCTTTAATTGGACTCTTCTTATAGCTAATCTGATCTTTCTGCCTTTTGTAGGGTTCAATAATTACTTCATTATTTAAATCTTGCTCTAATCTATTCCATCCTACATGTTCTAGGAATTTTGCACTAGCACTGGTGTAAACTCTAGATGTACCTGGTTCCCAGAATCTATAAGATCTATGATTAGATGTATATCATACAAAAAATAATCTTTTAGCTCTATGCTGTCCTTTGTGTCTAAATTGTGTAGGGATATGCACCCATGCTGGTGCTCCAAATGTGTGCATGTAACTTAAATCAGGTTTTGTACCATGCCACAGTGTGAATGGTAATTCACCTGTTGTTGAATTAACAACATTATTTAATATATGATTACCACACATTATTGCTTCTCCCCATAAATTGTCAGTAATCCTGAATCAGACATCATAGTTCGTGCCATTGATTGTAATGTTTGGCCTCTTCTCTCTATGTTGTGGCCTATATGGTGCAGACATTTTATGTTGAATACCTAACATTCTTAGTCTGTTCTGGAATTTATTATTTGTAAATTCTGTACCATTATCTGTTATGAGAGTTACTAATTTCTTTTTAGTGTTTCTTTCTGCAAATTTAATCCAATTAAAGAGATTTTGATATGTTTCAGTTTTGCTCTTCATTAAATAGCAAAACCCATATCTAGAATAGTGGTCCATTATACTTAGTATGTTGCGAGCTCCTCCTACACTTGGTTTTTTCGGACCTATTAAATCAGCAAATACTACTTCTAAAGGCTCTTTAGTAGTAAATCCATCAACTCTATTAGCCGGTATAACCCTGCTCTTACTTTGATTACAGGCATTACATTGCAAATACTTATTACAAGATTTCAAACTTATTCCCTTAGATAATTCAACAGTTTTCTTAAGCATTTAAAATTTAAATGCCCTAGCCTTCGATGTAACAAGTGAATACATTCGTCATGAGGTTTCTTATTTTCATAAATTGTGTTAGCCACCTTTAAACCATCATCATTTAACACATATAATTCACCTCTTAAAGATGCAGTAATTCTCTTATCTTCTTTTTCAATTATGCAGTTATCTCCCCTAAATGTAACTACATATCCTAGTTTAACCAAAATTCTAACTGAAATTAAATTAAACTTAAGTTGTGGTACATATAACATTTTTACATTCTCTTTTATAAAAGAACAATATGCTATACCTTGACCTTTAGCTTTCAGTTTCCAGCCATTGGCTAACGATATCTGCTGTGTACTCTGGGACATTTTAATAAAATTTTTGTTATCATTTGTTATACAATGGGATGCTCAACTGTCAACCACCCATAAATTATTTTTTACAGCTCCGTTAGTATACATGGCTAACTCTAAATTTTTATTTATTTTTTGATGATTTTTATTATTCTGGCCAGCGTTCTGGCACTTTGCCTTTTTACAAAATCTTGCCAAATGTCCTCTTCCTCCACAATTAAAACACTTTTTAATTGCGTATGCAGTAGGAGATTCATTATCTTCTTTTTGAGGTTGCTCCCTCCTTAATTCATCTCTTTCAAGCCTTCTTCTGGCCTCTTCGATCAATCTGCCAGTTATATCAGTTAAAGTTAAACTTTCCTTTGGCAAAATGTCAAGTGAAGTTACGTAGTTATCATAACTTTCATCAAGGGAAGATAGAATTATGTAGATTTGGTGTAGTTCAGAGAAAATAAGCTCTTTCTCGTGCAGTTCTTTAAAAATGCTTTGCATAGTTTTTAAATGACTCAGCATATCACCATTTGTTTGGAGATGTGTCCTGAAAAGCTTCCATGTTAGATTTATGTGAGCACCAACATTATCTCGAACATAAATCCTCTTCAGCTTCTGCCAACACCCAACAGCCATTTTCTCTCCGTGGATATAAACAAGCTGTTGATCAGTTAAGGTTAACTCAATTATGCAAATGGCTTGTAGATTTTTATGCATAAATTCTTCTATCTTTAGTCTGTCTTTCTCATCCTCTGGATCCCATTCTTCTACGTTTGGTGGATTTTCAATTATGTTCCACAGACCTTCTCTTCATAGAAATAGACTACATTTTGTAGACCATGATACATAGTTTGTTCCATCCAGCTTGGATATAAGGGACAAACTTTGTAGATTGACTTGTGCCATGTTTTCTTATATGGATATAAAACTATAATTAATAAAACACAGCTGTCTGTTTACTGTAATGTATAACAACACAAACTCTCACTTTTTACATAAATCTGTTTTATCCTAATTAAACTGACTTTGCAGCCTCTGGGCCCATAACCAGTGTTAAGCCTGGGTTCCCCAACCAGGGTTAGGGAGACAAGCTAAACAGAATGTGCAGCGTTAGTCAGATAGGCACACATATAAATGAGTGAGCTAAGCTTGTATGTTTATTAACATACAGTAAAAATAACAGATACGCTTGTGCTATCAAGAATATAGTTTATTCCATTATAAGTTCATAGCATAGTCAAAATAACAGTCCAATAGTCATGTATCATTTAGTCAGTCCATTCAGGGATATTCAGTTAGCAAAGTCCATGTAGAATATCCTATGTCAGTTCACTGACAAATTAGTCCTTTGTTCTCTCTCCCGTTCGAGCAATGCAGTCTTGATTCCAAGCAGTAATCAGGGATCATCAAAGCCAGAGTGAGAGCAAGCTGTACTCTTGCTTCTTTTAAAGTGCTTTCACAACCACTCCCTTAATTACTATCCCACAGTTAAAGTTGCAGACACTTTAACATACAAAAATATGATTCATAGTTATTATTTTACCTAAACCAGTTAGGGTAAACAATGTTATCCCTAACAGAGACACTTCTTTTAGAAATTATAGAAAAGAAATTATTCTCAAATTTGAGAAATACTTGAGTATGATCATTGGCAATAAGCTGAACATGAGAATATGCCAGAGAAGCCATTGCAGAAGCATTTTATCAATGGCATAAGAAATAATTATTATTCTTTATTCATTACTGGTGAGACTATCCTTGGAGTCTAGCCAGCCTAATTCCAAAAGGATATTGGCAGGTTATAATAGGTTCAGAACAGACTGAGAAAGATGATCTTGGATCTTGAGACATACTTTTTAAGGAAAGAGACAAGAAACTGGGGATGTTCAGACTGAAGGTGGAGGGAAGATATGATATGAGTGCTAGAGGGAAGATACTCAGAAATTATTTTCCATCACTATAAAGATTATCTCTGGAAATATGAAACCAGTAAGATTGTTTTATTATGAATCAACCAGTTGATTGATATCTAAATTGAATTTTACTGAAGATCTGTTCAATGTGAAACCTTGTCCACGAATCTAGATTGTGCTCTCAATCTCTAGAGGTTTTTGAGAAGAAACTGGACAACTATTTCTAAAAGATGCTTTAGCTGGTTTTCCTGCATATGGCAGAGAATTTGAATAGATGATTCTTATGATTATTTCCATTCCACAAAT
Organism: Laticauda colubrina; assembly: GCA_015471245.1. NCBI lineage: Eukaryota > Metazoa > Chordata > Lepidosauria > Squamata > Elapidae > Laticauda > Laticauda colubrina. Next base: position 540,619 of record BLBF01000094.1, on the reverse strand, counting down.
TTATGACTTCATGGATTCTGTACCCAGTCAGGTGTCCTCTGGGTATTTCAGTCATCAAACTACTTCATCCCAAAACAGGATGACCAATGCACAATAATCATTTCCTCTTCTATCTTGTTTTTCTCTGCAAACTGGTTGAGTTGTATTAGAATTTTTTTTCCCCTTGGTTAACAATTTGGACTGAATTATTTACTGACATTTCTAAATCCAGTTACATTTATTTCCCAGAATAAAAAGGTCATCTTAGTTTATATAGTGGAATGTCATCATTCTTCACAATCCTTTGTTTATGTTTCCTTCCTGCAAGCACAAAAAAAATGCACTGAATAAAATGACAACCATATCTTGTCTCCAAGCATTACAGTTTTCTCCTAGAGGAGGCTTCTATAAGTTCCTCTGAATTGGAGGTTACCTAAAAATGGTTAACACTCCCTATTGTAAACAATATACTTTATCTCCCACAAAGCAGATATGCCTCACTTGGCCATAAAGCAACCAGCATTCGCTAACATTTTCTCAGTATCTATAAATCTGTCAAATGAGGATAATAGATGCTACTGATAAAGTGGCTTATAAGCCATAAAAGCTTGTACTCTAATAAGTATGTTAGTCTTTAAAGTGCTACAAGAACTTTAAAAGAAAAATCTAATATATCCTTTATATTGAGAGAGCCATAAAATGTATAACCTGCTCATGTTACATAATTAACTGATTTTCTGTTTCTCACAATAGATTGAATTATCACACAAGCCACATCTTCTGAGTAACAACAGCAAAAACAACAAAGAAGATTGAAATAAGCTTTGCTTCTAGTGCATACAAACCTACTAGGATTTTAACTAACTTAGTTAAATGTGTTGTCTAAATATACCTGATCACACTAAATATACCTGCCTGTTTATAAGTCCATTTCTCATGGTGGACATTTTTGTTTCTATTTAATTGGGTAGCTAAATCATACATGCAAGTTTAAGTTTACTGCAATAAAGTAGCATGTTTTTGACTTGTTCCCTATTATATTATCCCATGACCATATTTTCTGTTACTTTTACTGGGACATAATTTTCTTCATGAAGTATAAATTTCTCTATTCTGTTTGCAGACCAGTGAATTTGGTCTAGGCTACAAGTGGTCCATGAGAAAATTTTGGTGGTCCGCAGCTCACCTGTGTCTACAATAGGGGTGATGCCAGCAGCAGATGGACTGATGCAAGCAGGGAGGGAGGGTAGTGCGTGGCATATCATGACATTGAAGCCTTTCCTGGATGTTCCCTGGCCTGTGATGGGATGAGGGTGGGGGAAAAGGAACCTCTGAACTTGTGCTGGGTAGAGGGAACCTGATGTCCTGAGGCTGACAAGCCATGTGCTGAAGACCAGATGGCTGGCAGAGAGGTGAGGTAATCTTGCAGTCTCCCTAGCAAACCCATGTCATTGTTGCTGCCTTCTCATTCCATTCATCGAGGAGGCTGAGCAGCAGTGGCAAGAGCACAGACCTCCTGAGTTGCAAGAAGCAGCTGCCAGCGATGCCCTCAGGTGAAGATGTTGTGGGGGGAAGGCTCAACCCCTCCCCACAAGAGCCACAAAGCACTTGCCGCCCACCAAGCTGCTTCCAACTGTGCTTCTCTTTCTCCCTGCCAGAAGTGCTCACATGCCCAGAAGGAAGGAGGAAGCTTGGTGGCTGCTAGAGGGGTGGCAAGTGTTTTGCGGCTCCTGAAGGGAGGGGTCGAGCCTCCACCTCACAACATATTCACTTGAGGGCATCGCTGGCAGCTGCTCGACTTCCACAATGCACGTAGGCAGGAAGCAGGAGGCAACACCAGTTCAGAGTTTCCTTTCCCCCCACTCCCACCTATTGGAGACCAGGGAACACCCAGGAAAAACTTCAATGCTGCAATTTCCCATGGGCATCAGTCCATCCACTGTTGGTATCACCTGTGTTGCCCAACGTCCCTGCCAGCATCTGGTCTTCAGCATGTGGCACATCAGCCTCCAGACATCAGATTTCCACCCACCACCCAGCACCAGTTCAGAGGTTCCTTTCTCCCCCACCCTGGAGACAGAGAAGGAGAAAAGAAAGAGAGAGAGAGAAAGAGGGAGAAAAGGAGAAAGAGATGGAGGGAAAGAGAGAGAGAGAGCGGTGAAAGATGAACGATGAGAGGAGAGATAAGGAAAGAGAGAGAAATGAGAGATTCTGGTGTTTTGTTTTCTGTGGGAAACAGGTCTAAATGACTCTTTGAATATTTAATGTTGCAGAAAGAGGCAGCCAAGCTAAGTGCCTGAAGGACTTCATCCCATCAGTGGGAATCCAGGCACTTCAGTGAGCAACATTCTGGATTCGTATTAGTGGTCTGCAGGATTTAAATTTATTTATGTATTTATTTATTAATTTATTTATTTAGTCAAGCAATTATAAGATGACAGGTATAAGTATAAACATAGTTTTGAATACATGAAATGGATACATAAAAGAAAAATAAAAAGAAACAATAGGACAGGGATGGAAGGCATGTTGGTGTGCTTATGCACGCCCCCTATAGACCTCTTAGAACAGGGGTGAGGTCAATAGTAGACAGTCTAAGGTTAAAGTTTTTGGGGTTTGAGGAAGAAACCACAGAGTGAGGTAGAATATTCCAGACATTGACCACTCTGTTGCTGAAGTCGTATTTCCTGCAGTCAAGTTTGGTGCAGCTGACCTTGAGTTTGTATCTATTGTGTGCTCTTGTATTGTTATTGTTGAAGCTAAAGTATTAACTGACAGGTAGGGCATTGCAATATATAATTTTATATAGTATACTTAGATTGGACGGAAAGCGGTGTAATTCTAGTCTGTCTAGGTCTAGAATTTTAAGTCTGGTGGCGTAAGGTATTCTGCAAGGAGTAGAGGAGTAGAGAACTCTTCTTGTGAAATATTTCTGGACTTTCTCAACTGTATCTGTATCAGATATAGAATTTGAGTTCCAGATTGATGAGCTGTATTCAAGTATTGGTCTAACAAATGTTTCATAAGCTCTAGTTAGTAGTGTGATATTACCGGAGAAAAAGCTACATAGGATTAGCTTAACAACTCTTAATGCCGGGACTTCCGGTGATGTCGTGGCATGATGAGGTGGGAGAATTCCACTCTGCTCTCCTATATCAGGCTTTTTTTTTTCATGGGTGACTGTTCGAGGTGGGATTAGATCCTGGCAGGATCACCCAAGTGAGGAAGAACTCCCAGAGTCTAACTGGGGAATTCAAATCCTGGAAGTAGAGAAGGGATCCTGAAGCTCAGGGCAAAAGAAGTCAACCTGTTAAGGCTGGCCCAAAGACACATCGGAACCAATTCAAGAAGGAAGTGAAAAAAAGAGATCGAATTTGAGTCTAGGAAAGATATTGGAGGCAAAAATTGTTGTTGGATTATAACTAGTGGATAGTTTGGAAAAGTAATTGGTGTGTGCCTGAAACTCTGATGCGGAAGAGGGAAAAGCCGAAAGTGGCAGCAGGACTGAGTTGTTTACCCCCAGCTCTGGATAAACTGAAACTCATCTCAAATAGGAAAGTGAAAAGGAGAGAAGAGCGATTATTGTTGGTGAGAACTCTTTATTTCTAGCCACATGAACAAATTGTGGAGAGTACTTTATAGATGGACAAGAACTTTGAAACTTTGAAATTGACTGGAGGAGTGACAGTGCAACTTGCGGTGGTGGCCATTGAGACTGGCAATTCTGGAAGAGTGGAGGAAGGCATCTGAAGTGACTGTTAGAACTGAGACCTTAATTTATTATTGAATATAACCAGAATACCAAGGCAACGACAGGAAAGTGGGAGACTGTAAATCCTCTTCTTGTCCAGTGCTTTTTCTCTCTCTTTCTTTTCCCTTTTAGAACTGATTGGAGTGGTATAGCTTCACTTTATATTTATTTATGGTATATATTTAAGTAATAAGATTGATTGGTTATTTTGAAATAGGATTTGACCTGAGTAAATGATATTTAATACCTTTGGTTTATATTCTATATTTCTTTTTTCTTCTCCCCTTTACATATATTTGATTGAATATAGATTAATGAACTTAATATACTGATTAATATAATGATAATTGATTGTTTCCTCACTCTCTTTCTCATATCCCCCTGATATTGGATATTGTGATTTACTGGAATATAAACAGTATGAATTTGAATTTTGAACTTTTATTATATATCTGGGAAAATATTAGCTGAAATACAGTAATCAATTTAAAGAAGTGACTGGGGTTATAATATTGTTATATATCTAAGCACAGTTGATTGATTTTTGTATTTGTTAAACAACTTAAGAATTGATGAGTTTATTTAAGGCCATGTCACACTGCCCATTGGATGCAAAAATGACACAACGGATGAGCAAAATGTTCCATCCGTTGTTATCCACTCTCAAAAGGGGCAAAAATTTGCATAAGCAGAGCGGATAACACAGAAAGGAACGGACGTGGGGAAGACGCAGAGCGGATGTATAGAGGATGCGTAGAGGATGCAGAGTGGATGCGTAGAGGATGCAGAGCGGATGCAGAGCGGATGCGTAGAGGATGCGTAGAGGATGCAGAGCAGATGCGTAGAGGATGTAGAGTGGATGCAGAGCGGATGCAGAGCGGATGAGCTACATCCACTTTCATCCTTTCTCCATCCGTGTTACTAACGCTGCGTGTCCGTTCTGCTTCCTCCCTGCGTCTGTTTACCACTGGAATGGATTTTAGTTGTGTGGATGCACAGCGGATGCCTAGCGGATATAGCAGATGCGTAATGGATGCAGAATGGATGTCCCCCATATGCCTAGAGGATACATTTTCTGCTCAAAAGTTTTGGGCAGCTCAAAACTTTCTGAGTGGATGAAATGTCAATAAATGGATGCTGGACGGATAGAGAGGAAGCAAAACAGAGGCAGTGAGTACATCGCGTTAACCAATGGATGGCAAGCTTTTTTGTCTGTTTTACATCCTCTTTGCATCCGTTGGTGCAGTGTGACATGGGCTTAAGATTAGGCATTGTATTAATGTAAGGTGAGGGGAACATTTAGAGTAATAATAATTAAGGTGGGATTGGAAGTCTGAATACAGAATTATTAATTGATGATAATTGCCTTAACCTAATGGTGTTAGGAAATTAGATTAAGCAGACAAACAGTAGTATAAAATATTAGATAACCGAGGAAATTAAATTGTAAAATATGGATAAGGTTGATGGTAGTTGGCAACATGACCTGGGAAAATATATTTAGGATAGTGGAGGAACAACAAAGAATTATCAAAGATATGACTAGTACAACTACCACCATTACAAAAACAGGAAGAAAATTGGTACCAACAGCAACTCCATCTATTCCTACAATAACATCAACTCAAAAACAACTGAAGGGATGTTGGCGCCAGAAAAATCTATAGCCCAAACTAACACACAACCGGTTCAAACTACATTACTAACTATTCAAAGTACAATGCTGGCAATGCAGGAGTTGATGTCTAAAAATAATATGGAAAGTAAAGCAGAAAAAGAAACAATGAAAGAAGAATTTAAAAATGAGTTAGGAGAATTAAGAAACGAAGTTAAGAATTTGGATGGAAAGATCGGCCAGATACAGGAATTGATTAAAATAAATGAAGAGAAGATTAAAGAGATTGAAAAATTAGCTGATCAAACAGAAAAAAAGTTGGAAGGCATGGAACAAAAAATTATGGAACAGAATAAAGAGACAAATGAGACCCTAACTCATCTCAAGATGAATAAGGCCTTCTATTATCTCAAATTCCAGAATGTGGAGGAAGAGAGGGGAGAGGACCATTGGTGATGGTGGAGATATTGGCAGAGCTTTTGAATAGAGATAAGAATGAGATGGGAATGAGTTGGATGACGTATACAGAGTGTACATGAGACGGCACAGACTCCCTCGAGAAATGAATATTAGATTTGCAAGGAGGTGAGTGAAAGATATAATTTATAGAGTTATCAGAGATGAAGGAATAAAATATAAAGATAGAAAAGTGATTGTTCTAAAACAGTTGCCGAGAAGAGTTTGCGAGCAGAGGAGAGATTATCAATTTCTCTTGAATTATTTAAATAAAAAAATATACCTTTTAGATGGATTAACTGACCAGTTTTTTAAAATTTACTAACAGTATACCTCATTTCAGAATCTATGGGAAAGCATATTTAAGGGGAATATCGATAGCTTTTATGGCAAATAAAAATAAAGAAAGAGAGGGAAAACGGAAAGCTCTAACAAAAAAAATAGAGAAAAGGGAAAATAAGCTAATGGTAACCCCGGGGGACGAACAAGTTAGAAATGAGTTTGCATTAGTTAAACATGAAATGAATATTTTAGACCAAGAGGAATTAATTAAATAATTACTATATACAAACCAAAATTATTCTGAACATATAAATAAATCCAGTAGGTGGTTGGCATATAAATTAAAAAAAGAAAAATGGAAAAGAATATATCAATTAGAGGATAAAAATGGAATAACAGAGACAGATCTGGAGAAAAAAAAAAGAAATTGTAAGAGAACATTTCAAGGATCTTTATAAACAAGAGTAAGTTGATTTAAATAAAATAAAAGAATGTTTGAAAGAAGGAATCCTGTATCCACTATCAGATGATAAAAAAAGAGCTGCTTAATAAAGAAATAGCCTTAGATGAGCTAAAGGCGGCAATTCAAAAACAAAAAAGAAACAAAATTCCAGGGCCAGATGGGCTACTAAATGAATTATATAAAGAGATAGGCGACATACGGGAAGCTAAAATTCCAGAATCATGGAAGGAAGCTTACATAGCATTGATTCCAAAAGAGAGTGCAGATGCCAACCAAATAAAGAATTATAGACCAATAACCCTTTTAAATTCAGATTATAAAATTTTTATGGCAGTGATGGCAGAAAGATTAAAGAAAGTACTTAGTAACAAAATCCATTCGGATCAAAATGTTTTTCTTCCCACAAGGCAGATTAGATATAATACAAAAATAATAATAGACATATCAGAATATTATGAAAAAAACATCGAGGAAGCCAAGTGGCCTTGGTCTTCCTGGATGCACAAAAGGCTCTTGACAATTTAAATTGGGACTTTATGAAGAAGCAGATTAACTTGATGGACTTTGGAGGTAATTTTGTAAAAATGTTAAATGCAATTTAAGCCACACAAAAGGCTAATGTATTATGAAATGGAAAGATTATTAAATCATTAAAGATAAGGAAGAATGTCAGACAGGGATGCCCTCTTTCACCTTTGCTTTTCATAACAATTTTAGAAACTTTGTTGGATAGAATTAGATCAAATAAAGAAATTAAAGGAACTAAAACAAAAAGTCAAGAGTACATTACAGGCTTTCGCAGATAATATGGTTTTTGTTATAGAAGACCCAATAGACTCAGGACCAGCTTTATTAAATGAAATAGATAAATTTGGTAAATTAGCAGGATTAAAAATTAATAAGGAAAAAACTAAAATGCTAGTTAAAAATTTAACAAATAGTAAACAAAAAAAATTGGAAGAAAAGATGGGACTACAAATTGTAAATAAGATCGAATATTTCGGCATATGGTTAAGAGCTAGAACATTAAATCTGCAGGAGGACTACTACACCAAATTACTGAAACAGATTGAAAAGGATCTAGAAAATTGGAAAAAGATGCAAATTTCATTATTAGGCAGAATAGCAACAATCAAAATGAATGTTTTACCTAAAAATACTATATTTGTTTCAAACAATTCCGATACTATTGGATAACTTTTTTTTTCAAAGAATTAGATAAAATTGTGATGAAATTTATCTGGGCAAGAAAAAAAATGAGAATAAAAAAAATTATTTACAAGATAACAAAAGCAGAGGTGGATTTGGACTCCCTGTCTGGGAGATCTACTTTAAAGCGGCGGCATTAGTGTGGATGAAAGATTGGATCAATCTGAGGAACAATAGAATTTTAAAATTGGAGGATCATGACTTACAGTTAGGTTGGCATGTATTTTTGTGGAATCCGAATAGAAAAAACAATTTATATTTTACTAGACATGTACTCCGAAAGTCTTTAATTAAAATTTGGGCTCATATTAGAAGAAATCATTATGCTAAAATTCCGAGGTGGTTTTCAATGATGGAGGCAATGTTTCACTTAAACACGAGGGATATCAGTAAAAAAAACTTAAGTACCATCAAATATTAGATAAAGAAGGAAGAATTAAAATGATACAGGAACTAGAAGCACAAGGGATAGTCATTGATAATTGGTCATATTTTTAAGTAAAATTGAGATATAATAAAGACATAAAGGAATATGGAATTGAGGTAACAGATATGCATTTAGACAAAATACTTTCAAGTCCTGAGAAAAGGTTGATCTCTAAACTAAATAATTATTTATTAGAATATGAAATAGCTGAGAGAATTATGAAATGACCTATGTTAGCTTGGGAAAATTTTTTTGGTTATAGTATAGATCTGGATGACTGGGAAGAAATTTGGCAAAAAAACCTCATATTAACTAAATCAGTAGCACATAAGGAGAATCTGTATAAAATGATGTATAGATGGCACCTGGCACCCTCTAGATGGCCAAAATATTTCTGACAGCAAACCCATGTTGTTGGAAATGGAAAGGGTACCTATTTTCATTTATGGTGGATTTGTCCTGAGACAAATAAATTTTGGTTAAAAATAAAAGAGTAGATAGAAGAAATCATAGAGCATGGGCTGGAGTGGAAACCGGAACTGTTCCTCTTGGGAATTATCAAAGGGGATTATACCTCTAAAGTAAGATATGTGACCATCCACTAATTAACAGCAGCATGGATTTCATTAGCACAATATTGGAAGAAACCAAATGAACCACCAATACATGTAGTTATTCAAAAAATGTATGGGTATGCCCAATTAGAGAGGCTCACGCTCAAAATTAATGGGAAGGAGGATACAGATTACTATAGGATATGGGATAAATGGTACAATTGGGTAGATTACAAGGGGAAAACATGTAAATGAACTCAAGAAACAAATTATATTCAGTTGTCTATGAAATGTATAAGAACAACAAAGGTTTTAAATCCTCTTTTCTCTTACATTATTATCATTATATATTTACTATATATTTTATTCATTATTTAAATAATATGAATGTATTATTAAATAAAAATAGTTATAAACCAATGAGAAGATTAGTAGAGTATTGTGAGTTATTTAGTGATTAAGATGTGATAGTAAATGAAAATGCGATAAGTATCAGTACTGACAATTAGGACTTACAAATTTGATATCAAATGTAAAGAGAAATGTGTTGTTTACACACTATTGTTTTGTATTTTTAAATTTGTATGTTTTTAATTCTTGTAAATAAAGTTTACTTAATTTTTTTTTAAAAGCAATTCTTAATGCCTTTTTGGCTATGTAGTTACAATGGACTGTAGCACTTAGATCATTTGAGATGAGTACTCCAAGGTCTTTGACAGAGTTTGGATCATCAACAATGTCTTGACTATTCAGCTTGTATTTTATTTTCTGATTTTTTTTGCCAATATATAAGACAGAGCATTTATTTGTTGAGATTTGAAGTTGCCATTTGTTTGACCATTCTGATACATAGTCAAGGTCTTTTGAAGGGTAGCAGTATTGGTGGTGTTGAATAGCTTTACATCATCAGTGAAGAGAACAGTTGCTCTTAATATGATCTCAGAGGTCATTTATGTAGAGTATGAAGAGAGTTGGTCCTAGAACACTGCCTTAGGGGACACCAAGGCAGTGGCAGGTATTATCATTCCTAACATTTGTTGGGTTGGCAATTTATAAACCAGGATAGTAATTTAATACTTTATCTTTAAGATAATGCTGTAATTGTGATTGGCTGAGATTCTTCCAATCGTCATAAGATGGAGTCAGAAACCTGGTTTCTTTTTCATTGTATGTCCTGTTTTGCCATATTGCATAATCGCCATTCTACTGGGATTGCTGAGGGTCTTGCAACTATTAGCAAACTCCATTTACTGAACTTTGTTTATGATACTTGACTTCGTTTTTAAATTATCCCTAGACTGATACTAACTGCTTTAACTCTGTATGATTTGGACTGTTTGTTGGACTTTGTTTACCCATTTACTGGAAGTAAAATCTACATTTTACTATTCAGTGTATTTGTATGTTGGTTGTGTGTTATTCAACATCACTCTCACTACGTTTCCCTGAGTGCACTCATTCTCCTAATGGGGAATACCGAATAATAACTGGTTATGGGCCCAGGCCATATCAGGCTCAGATAACTGAGAGTTAGTGTGAATACACAGTACCATATGCAGACAGCTGTTTACTGTTTAATTGTGGGTTACTTTCCTGGTAAAGATGGCACAAACCTGTCAATAAGTCTATCACTGATAACCTGGTTGGATGGAACAAACTATGTTTCCTGGTCTATGAAGTGCAATCTACTTCTGTGTAGGGAAAGGTTATGGGCTGCAGTTCAGGATCCACTGGATGTAAATAATGAGGATGATGCAAAAAAGTTAGCTGACTTTAAATCGAACAATGAATGAGGTCTTTGTATAATTGGACTAATACTGAGTGACCAGCAGTTAGTCCATATTTGTGGAGAAGAGTCTGCTGCTAGGTGTTGGGAGAATTTGAAGATGATTTATATTCATGACAGTATAAGGGCACACATACATCTTACACATAAAGCACATCTTCTGAAAGGTGTAGATATGTTAGCTCATTTGAACTTTATGAAAATAACTTTTCAAGAGCTACATGAAAAGGAACTGATTTTTTCAGAGCTACACCAGGTTTACATCATTCTTTCCTCATTGGATCTTCTTCTCTCATGTCGCTACACTTTTCCCAGCCACTGTAGAACACAGGCTCTGGCACATGGGGTGTAATCGTGGAGATCATGTGATGTACAGGGTTGTGGTAGCAGGGTGCAGTTTAATAGGTGTTCCATTGTCTGGGGAGCCTCCCCGCAGTCGCATTCTGTGGATCCATTATGGTTGTATCCCCATTTCTGCATCAGGACTTTGCACCTCCAAACTCCAGTTCTAAGGCGATTCAGGCAGCGCCAATTTTGCCATGGCTCACTGGCACCTGTTGGGAGGGATTCCTTTGGCTCAAAAAAGAGGTTATGGGGTTTCTCCTGTAGATGTTTTGACCAGGCTTCTATCCTGCAGCTCTGGGGATTGCCATCCAGGGGTTGTATTGAGTGTAGAAAACTCTTCCTGGATTTTAGCCTTTTTGGTGGAGGAACATGCTGGAAAAGTGGATGGCGACTGTCATCTTCCTGTTTTTTGCATTCCACTCTTGAAGATACATCTCTTCTGACTGTAGGAGGGGCAATTCCACACAGCAGGTAGAGGTCATCAATTCGGGTAGGCTTGAGACAACCAGAGATGGCCCTACAAGCAATATTTAGAACAGGATCCAGCTTCTTGGCATGTGAGGAACGTCCCCAGACAGGGCATGCATATTCGGCTGCGGAGTAACACAGGGCAAGGGCAGTGCTGCGGATGGTTCCTGGGTCTGTTCCCCACTTGGAGTTTGCCAGCTTTCTCAAGATGTTATTCCTGGCTCCCACCTTTGCCTTTGTCTTGCTGACGTGGTCCTTGAAACTGAGAGTGCGGTCTAGAGTGACTCCTAGATACACTGGTTTGTCTATGTATTCTAGTCTCTTGCCATACCAGTGGACCTTCAGTTTGCGGTGAAGATACATAACCATCATAACTTTCATCCAATGAGGATTGGTAGGTTGGTATACCATGCCACACCAACCTACCAATCCTCATTGGATGAAAGTTATGATGGTTATGTATCTTCACTGGAAGTCCTGACCAGAAATGAATCGACACTGACTGACATAACTGGACAAGTTGCCTAGAAGAGGCAAGAAGAAGGCTGGAAAGAGACCAAATGAGAGAAAAATAACCACAAGAAGAGGATTTGTCTTCAACTGCCTATACTGTTAGGAAATATTTTTCTTGTGGGGCTAGGGAATATATAGCTAGATTCTATCAAAAGGGAAAATGACAGAATACTGATAGTCACCAGAAGGCCAAGAAGAATGTTAATTTAGCTATGTCTAGCAATTCAACTATAAACTATGATTTGTGGGTAGTTGATAGTGGAACATCGCAGTGCATTACTAGAAAAAGAGAAAGATTTGTAAAGATGTCTACAAGTAAGCAACCTGTATCATTGGCAAATGGATGATGAAAATATCTGGTGAAGATACTGCATATTGTTCATGTGTAAATGAGCAGTTATCTATGTTATATGTACTTAAACTGAAATTTAATTTGTTATCAATAAAGGCTTTATTTAAACTTGGTTATGTAATAATCTTTAGGGGAGATAATTTCATCGGTTAAGAAGCCAACCATAAGTCGTTTAGATTCTGGGATTGAGGTTCAACTAATATTTACTGTAGCACTAGTACTAAATTTCTTGAGCATGTTGGGTGGCATAAACTAGAACAGGAATCCAACAATGATGCTGTTATCAACACCCAAGCAGTCGCTATTGATGAGATAGTTAACCATCTATAGCAATTAAAGAAGAACAGGAACAGGAGGAGATAGAAGAACAGGAGCAGGTGGAAAGGGGGAGTCCACCAGTAAGCCCTGAGTTGCCTAGACATTTAACCCGTGTAACACAACCACCAGATAGATATCAGGCTAGTATTATATGCCAAGTAAATACAGTTCCTACCAACTATAATGAACTGAAAGTGTATCCTGCTAAGGATCAGGCTGCTTGGCAGGAAGCAATGGATAAGGAACTGAAATCTTTACAAAGTTTGGAGGTATATGGAAATGTCAGATTACCACCAGGTAAGCATGCCATTGGGTGTAAGTGGATTTATAAAATTAAGACAGGTGTAGATGGGACTGTTACCCATAAAGCCAGGTTAGTAGCACAAGGGTTCGATCAGTCAACCAACGACTACAATGAGGAGTTTGCACCTAGTCTGAAGGCTACCACATTACGAGCAGCATTAGTATGGGCAGCTAAATATAAATACACAATAAACCATTTAGATCTGGAGACAGCATATCTTTACGCACTGTTGCAACATGCTATATATTTAAAGGAGCTTTTGGGTATAAAAACTTATGATAAAACTGATTGCTGGAGATTAAAAAAAGAATCTTTATGGCTTGAAACAATCAGACTATGAATGGAGCCAGTGCATACTAAAGGCATGGCTGATCCATGTTTATTTAAAAAGGAAAGTGATAGTGTAATTTCATTGTTGCTATTGTTTACTGATGACATAGCATTAATCACTAAAACTGAGCAAGAAGCTATTGAGATTATTTCACTGTTAGAGAAGAAATTTAAAATAAAACATTTAAGAGAGATTAAACAGTATCTTGGTTTGAAAATAGATAAAATTAAGGGAGGCTACAAAATCTCACTGGCAGATAAAATTAACCAGTTACCGAAGAACTTTAAAATGGAACTTTGTAAACTTCCTAAGACACTGATGACCCAGGAGTTTAGCTACAACAGGACTTTGATGTGCAAAGTCCTGTTTTTGAAAAAGTAATTTATCAATCATTGATTGGTAGCTTATCCTATCTTAATTAATTAGTTTAGGCCAGACATAGCATGTCGTGTCAACTAGTTAACCAGGTTTTATGCTGAGTCTACTGAAAGGCACTGGCAAGCTGCTAAGCATGTGTTGAGATATCTTAAACAAACGTGCATTATGCATTATATTTGGAGCCTAAGGATGAACTAAGTTTAACTGCATATGCTGATGCAAGTTTTGCTACAGACAAATCTACACATAAATGAACGTCAGGTACTGTAGTGTTATTTGGAAAGGTGTTAATTGGATGGTGGTCTATCTGACAAAAACATCTAAGTTTATCAACAAAGGAGGCTGAATACTCATGTTTGCTCTATTATGTACAGATTTAGTTTATTATAAACAATTAATAATAGATATGGGAATTAATGTAAGTGAACCTATTGTTGTATATGAAGACAATTAATCAGCAATTCAGATGGCTTCCAATCTCGCTGTAAAGACAAGATCAAAACACACTGATCTAAGATATCTAAATGTGAGACAATGTGTTCAAAGTAAAATGATTAAACTGGAGTACTGCATGTCAGAGAATAACATTGCAGATCATTTTACGAAAGCCCAAGGCATTGTAAAACATAAGACTTACTGTGAAGAATATGGACTTAAACTGTAAGAATAATATATTGTCCTACCCAAAGGGGGGAATGTTAGGAATGATAGTCACCTAACAGTTGGGTTGGCAATATATAAACCAGGATAGTAATTTAATACTGTATCTTTAAGAGAATGTTGTAATTGTGATTGGCTGAGATTCCTCCAATGGTCATAAGATGAAGGCAGAAACCTAGTTTCTTTCTCCTTGCATGTCCTGTTTTGCCATATTGCCTGATCGTCATTCAACTTGGATTACTGTGAGTCTTGCAACTGTTAGCAAACTCTGTTTACTGAACTTTGTTTATGATACTTGACTTCGTTTTTGGATTATCCCTGGACTGATACTAACTGCTTTAACCATGTATGGACTATTTGTTGGACTTTGTTTACCCATTTACTGGAAATAAAACCTACATTTTACTATTCAGTGTATCTGTATGCTGGTTGTGTGTTATTCAACATCACTCTCACTATGTTTTCCTGAATGCACACATTCTATTAACGGAAAATACCTCAACAACAGGTACAGAATTTGATAGGATGCTCCAAATTTTGACCATTTGTTGTCTGTTTGACAGGAATGCTTCTATCTAGTTATGCAGGTGTCCAGAGATACCATAAGATTTTAGTTTTAGGAGTAGTTTGTCGTGTACCACTGAATCAAGGGCTTTACAGAAGTGTATGTAGATTGCATCTATTGCTTTGCCTTGATAAAATATTGAAGTTCAGTTCAGTCTGGTTTGTTTAAAACAATAAAAATAAAAAAATACATGTTATCTACTAATAGAAATTCTATTTTCTTGAATAAAAATAATTTTAAGAAAAATTCTTCTATAAATTTTGTGTTCCACAGAACTAATACAGAACCTAAATAGATTACCAGGTCATAACAATTAGAGTATAGCATAAAACATAAAATAAATAATGAAATGAAATGAAGTAAGTTGACAGAAGAATGATAGATATACTGTAAAAAAATCATATCAAAAATAAAATTAGACTACCATAAAACTAACATCATTGTCTGACGGTATAATAAATCAGAACACCCTTATTGTTACCATAATTATTATAGTTACATGGGAACAAATGAGAAGACAGTAATGATACTTCTCTGTGTGGTTTATAATGTAGAAGCATCATTTGCTTATTGCCCCCAGTAATATTTCCTTTTAAAATATTCCATCTTGGAAAGATGGAAGGCTAGTCTATCTTGACTCCCTTCAGGACTGAACTCCAGGCTGTGGATAGAGTTTGCTTGCAATACTGCTTTTAAATGCCACCAGGGCTCAATAAGTTTTCTAATGCCACTGACCTGTCTATTTTGAATTATTATCTGAATGAAAGTGTATCAAGGGATCTAATTCATAACTCCTGATTCAACTCAGTATAAAGTTAAACACTTCTGATCTTTCATTTCTTTTGATGAAAAGCCATTCAAAAGTTGATCTGATTTTCTTTTTTTTTTTTTCAAAAATCCATCTCAATAAAATCACCTGAAACTTTAAAAATTACAGACCGATCTCTTTATGCTGCATCACCTGTAAAGTCATGGAATCAATTATTAGCCAATCCATTATCCTCCACTTAGAAACAAACAACCTACTCTCTAATAAACAATTTGGTTTCAGAAAAAAACTATCTTGTAATCTGCAACTCTTCTACTGCAAAAACATACGGACTACACAACTTGATCAGGGCAAAGCAATAGACGCTATTTACATAGACTTTTGTAAAACCTTTGAATCAGTGGTACATGACAAACTACTCCTAAAACTAAAATCTTATGGTATCTCTGAACACTTGCATAACTGGATAGAGTCATTCCTGTCAAATAGACAACAAATGGTCAAAATTGGGAGCATCTAATCAAATTCTGTACCTGTAAACAGTGGTATCCCCCAAGGCAGTGTTTTAGGACCAACTCTCTTCAGACTCTACATAAATGACCTCTGTGATCATATTAAGAGCAACTGTGTTCTTTTCGCTGATGATGTAAAACTGTTCAACACCACTGACAAGACAGCTACCCTTCAAAAGGACCTTGACTATGTATCAGAATGGTCAAACAAATGGCAACTTCAAATCTCAACAAATAAATGCTCTGTCTTACATACTACACAATACATACATTGCAATGTCCTACCTGTCAATGAATACTTCAGCTTCAACCATAACAATAAAAGAGCACACAATAGATACAAACTCAAGATAAACTGCACCAAACTTGGTTGCAGGAAATACGACTTCAGCAACAGAGTGGTCAATATCTGGAATACTCTACCTGACTCTGTGGTTTCTTCCCCAAACCCCAAAAACTTTAACCTTAGACTGTCTACTTGTGACCTCATCCCTTTCCTAGAGGTCTGTAGGGGCATGCATAAGTGCACCAATGTGCCTTCCGTACCTGTCCTATTGTTTCTTTTTTTCTTATATGTATCCATTTCAGGTATTCAGAACTATGTTTATACTTATTCCTGTTATCTTATAATTGCTTGAGTAAATAAACAAATAAACAAATGTTTTGAAGTGTGAAAATGTGATGTGACTGCTACTGAAACAAAGATAAATTTCAAGATTTCATTTACAAACTTATCCAAAATATCTTCTTTTTCTAAGAGCATTCATGTTCTTGCTCTGGCTTTATCTCTGATATTAATCTACCAATATTATAGATCAGTTCAAAATCTGTAAAAAAATAGTTTTCAGCACTTTCATAGAATTCACAACTTGTGTACATGCTATAATGATTCAGATCTGACCATTATTTCTATCTTTCCTCAGGTCAGTATATCTTTTAAAAATTCAGGTCTTTATATGATACCTTTAGCACCGCTCTTAAGTAGCATTTATATAAATGAGAAGGAAAAAGCGTTGCAAATTTTAGAATATATTATACTATATTAAAGTCTTCAGTTACTTTACTAGGATTCTTATAAACTCCACCCTTCTGCTGAAATGCTGCAGAACTCCAGATATTCTACTGTTCTAGCTAAAATTTCAGAGAAAAGGGAATTAAAGAACTCAGAAATCTAGAATGGAGACTTCACATGAGCTTCACATGAATTCCACACTACTGAGATTAAGCACTGCAACCTGCTGGATACAACTAAAATAGAGTGGGTAAATGGAATTTAACTCTTTCATTTTAGAAAATTATGCCCCTGAAAATATACTAAAGTCTTTAAAGTCTTCCTGGCCCAAACCTGGAAAAGAGGAAGATACATGTATATGTTGGAATTTCCTTAATGGTAAAAGGAAATCAGCTTCAGAATTAGCTGAATTTACTCTCCACACAGAATATATCTGAGAAATCTTTGGCTGGGATCATTTCAATGCCTCTTCCAGAATATCCCATAAATATCCACTATCTGGTTCCATTTTCATCTCAATTGCATCTTTTTTTCAGATATTTTTATTAGATTATAAAGTATTATAAATACAAAATACAAAAGTAAATAAAAGAGTAGTGAAACAGAGGGGAGGGGGGAGAGGGAAATGAGGAAAAGTAGAGAAAAGAAAAGAAAAAGAAGCATTGGTTTTCAACTTTCTGTTGCAGTAGAATAGGGCATTAATATCAAATCACAGCTTTTTATTTTTCCATAATAATAAGAATAAGTTATTTCTATAAAGATCTATCAATCTAATCTAACTCAAAGTCAAAGTTACATTCTTTTCTACCTCAAGCATGAAATTCAGAAACGGTTTCCATGTGGAAACAAAAGCCACTTATTTTTTTTCTTTAATCAGAGTAGTCAGTTTTGCCATTTTAGCCAACTCCATCAACCTCTGCATCCATTCATCCATGGTAGGTGTCAGATGGTATTCCATTCAAAAACCACTCAAAAGAAAGACACTCTTAGATTCCATTTTTATAGAGAAAAGAAACTTTTACTGGAACTCAAGCAATAGCATCAAAATAATTCTAGATCTGCAAATTTTATTTACGTGCAAAAAAAACACATACAAAGTTATGGCAACGTTCCCACCCACAATAGTTCAAATGGTCCATCCAATCAAAAATGTGTATAATGTCATGTGGCGCATCTTCAGGTGGTGATGCAAACATCTGGCCATTGACCTTGGCTTAGTTTGATAAAGAGCTGCAATTGCGCAGTAAGCAAGCAAATAAGCATAAACAACAAACTTTTCCCCAAGTTATATAGTTCATTCTCTAAAACCTCCAGCACATTTCCCACCCCACAAAGCCCAATTAATTTACCCTCCCCTCATTACTACAGCAGCCAAAAAGATAGCGAAAGAAAGGAGACTTAAAGGCTGACAGTAGGTCTCAATTGGATCTTAAGAAAAGTTAGTATTAGAGTTAGGAAGAAAGGCAGATGTTATAAGTCTATAGGAATTGGGCAGTAGAGTTCTGATCTATGCTATTCCACCTGAGACACTTTTAAGATATACTTTTAGCAGACACCTCATAAGGCACTTAGTCTATTCAGAATGAATTGAGCCATTTTTACCAGCAAGGTTAACATATGTACAACTAATAATTGTCTACATATCTTACTCAAATGAAATAAAGCTTTAATGTGCAGTACATTTTTACCAGTTACTGCCTTAATGGAAAGGAGGTAGAAAATCAATTAGGGGTGATTTTTCAAATGCTCCTAAGCAATGTTCTTTTCCTTCACATCAGCACTTAACTTCTTTTTATACAAAATGGGCCCTAACCTTTGGAAAACAATTGCGTTCTGGAAGGAAACACAGGAGAAAAAGAAGACTGTCCTTCAAACGTGATCTCATTAACTTGGTAGGAAGACAAGTATGCTGCTTTAATGATCAGCCAGAAAGTAGCTTTGTTCTTTAAATGACCTGGAGTATAATAATTTATGTAGACTTGTTTCAGCTTAATGGTATATTTATGCATTTTAATTAGTTTGGGCTCAAACGAGAATTAATTGAACTGGTATTGGGCTAAAAAGAAAACTAATATAATGTTTTCCTGAAATCTAGGTAATATTATTCAATGTCAATGCTTTCTCTATTTGCTGCTTTTTCTCCATCACCTTGTTTGGTAGAGAAATATATTTTTGTCTGCTATGGGATGCCTGTAATAGTCAGAAGTTAAATTTACACAGTAAATTATTATAAGAATTATCACTAAAACATCAATTCTATGGAACCTCAGTTGCATGGATTATTAGTGGTTGTCAGCCTGTATGGCCAAGCTTTCTCCCATTTAGTGAAAAAAATGGTTGGGAGGGTAGGAATCAATGAAATGCGGTCTCTAAAAGTACAGTTGCTTCCACAAATCTCATTAAGCACAATGCTAGCATTCAAATAGTTTGCCATATCCTGTACTTGATATCCTAGTTTAGACTTAATGCCTAATAAATGATGAAGATCAAAACCTACTCCTGAAGAATTTGTGTAATTATTAATTGTGAGGTAGATCTCTCTCTCTCTCTCTCTCCCCCCCCCCTCTCTCTCACACACAAAACCTTTATTCAGATTTTTATCCTGCAGCTCTGTAACAAATCAATGAACTTTGACATCTTTCTCTATCTGGGAATGACATTGTACATATTAATGGAAATATCTTTCATGTATGCTTGAACGATCTTATACCAAATTCCCTGGACTGCCTTGCTGAAAATGTCAATGGTAATAGCATTGCTATCAAGAACTTTGCAAAAGCTTCATTTACAGAGTGTGATTTCTATTCTTTTTGTTTGTCCACTGAAAATTCAAATAATTAAAACAATAACTAATGCTTCAGTAATGTTTTTGTTATTCTTCAAGATGACATACATTACAGTATCAAGTCTATTATTTGATAGATTTGATTATATCCTATAATGTACATAATTTTGATATCTGTGTTTTTCAAATAGAATATAAGTATAGAGCAAATATTGTCCATATTGTGCTGTACAGTGCACAATCCATTCTATCTGCAAATCCTTCCAATTCACCTTTTCTTCACTTTACCTTCAACATCTCCTTCTTAATTTTATCAACAATGCCCACTTATTTACCATGCAAAGTCCCTAAAAAATCCCACAGAGCTTAAAAGAAAAGCAAACACTTGCAAAACTGCATCTGAGGCGTTTCTCCCAAGTTGGGAAGCTTAGAGTGAAGAAGCAATGGTATATGTGGCAAGCAAGCTGTCTTATAAAGAAGAAAGTGCCCACAAATACAGGATAACCTTCCTTAGATTCATATTTCATCTAAAGCAAAAGTGTGAAAAGAATAGGGAGGGAAGCCATCTATTTTTGTGAGAGTGGGAAGGAACTGGAGGTTTTTAAATGTTAGAAATGGATTTTTGATGATTCAGCATCAAGCAATCATGAGACAGGGTGTCTGTGGGAGTAGAGATGTCATAAAATAATTGTGATAGGGCTCATTAAAATATAATAGCTCATAAAGTTGACAGAACAACAAATCCAAAAAAGCCATATCCAAATAAAACCACTCAATAAGGTAAAATAGAGCACATGTTAGAAAGATTAAGAAAATGAAATTGATATTTGTTAGATTTAAAGAGACAACAGAACAGGTACTTTTCTCTTTGGGATGTATTCTAGAGTAAAAGGTGCTACCAAGGAAGGGGTTGTCCTTCATCTTCTATAATCACACTCCTCCTATTCATATAAACTGATTTATTAAACAGAACCTGAAATTTAAAACTCATTAGAACCTGAGCAGAATTAAAAAGTAACCACCCTATGTTTAATTGAATGGGTTCCCCCATAAATTGGAATCTCCTGTTGATTACCACTCATATATTAAAAGTTAGCATCAATTAGTAGTGTGCAATGATGACATTACTCTTGTTATTTTGCCATATCAAATTTCCTGCAACATCATTACGAGGTCTCCTCATTTCCTGCTTAACCTTCACCTACTCAAACGTGTGGGTATCCCTCCATGTGGATTCTGCTACTGAGTAGTGAGATAGAACAAGTCAATAGGGCACAAAATCAGCTCAAATCACTGCTATATTTGCTAATGGCTACACAATTTCATTTCCTCATCATGGAATGAATGTGCAGTATAAAATGTGAAAGTGCTTCATATTATCCAAATGCAAAGATTTGCTCAAGGAAGAGTGCTAAGCCTGCTAAGCCTGTTGAATTAAATGCAAACAAACCTGACACATTTCAAGGCATTCTAGTGCTTTAAATGTTCAGGATTAAAAGTTAAATATCTAAGCTTCTGTATTGTATTTTCCCATAAAATAAGGATATGCAAACTGTAGTCCTCAAGTCATTTCTAAGGCTTTTTTAATTTCTCTTAAAAGTTCACTCTTAATCACTGATATAAACAGAAGCAGAGTTTCCTTCCATTCTTAGGTGGAGAACAGATGAAACTAAGCAGTTGTAAAACCAAGAAACCCCATTAATTCCCTTGAACCCAACTTCCAATTTTTTAAAAAAATGTTTTTGAGTATATCATATGGGTGGCTTCAAATGTTAAGTATTTCTCTTTACCATCAAAATATTTCTTTCACCTGCTATGACAATAGTTTACAAAGCACAATGACTAAATTAACAAAACAGACTAGGTATCTTCCAGCTGATCACATTATTGCTTTAAGTGAAGTATATATCTAGGCACGGTTGTCAAGGCATGATTTGAAAATCATTCAGTGGCTTATTCTTTTACTTTCAATTATTTTACATGGTTTTCTTCATACCGTATGTGCAGAAATAAGGGACAAACAACAACTTTCTAATCTCCAAGATCATCATTCTCATTCTTTATTGGTTAGGAGAAACATCCAATTTGGAATTCATTGAATGTGAAACTGGTTTAAATTGATCTGTATTTTGTTGGTCAACTACTTTAATTACAAAAACAAAATAGCTGGATCTTTAAGTCAAGAAGCAAAAAAAGATAGGAAGGAGTTTTTAAGGGGTAAAAGCATCTTATTTCTCACTTGTACAGTTACAGAGAAATATAGCTGCAATAGTCACTGTGACCAAAACTCTGTACTCATGTTTTATTGACTTAATAATGAATAATGAGACATATATACAGTAATAAGTTTTTTAAAAAAATCAAACACTGATCCTAGATAAGTAAATTATAATACCTTTACAACAGAGAAGGACTATCATCTATTATCATACATAATATCTATATAATGTATGACTTATGCCTTCAAATGTTTGCATAATTCATTTTTATTTATTTATTTGATTTGTCAATCACCTCCAAAATAACAGATATAAGTATAAACATGAGTAAGAAGACAGAAAATAGGTACGATTAACTTTTATATCCTTACATTTTATTCTAAATAGGATGGAATATGTTTCTCAGTATTTTCCATCATTTTCTGAACCTTCAAAAGAACACAGGATATAATGCGCTATTCCTGTTGTGAAGGCTTTATTGCCTAGCTTTACCTTAGTTAATAGATTTGTGATAAAGAGGAATATGATTGTGATCTGTGGGTTTTTTTCCTTCTTTGCCTTTGACTATTTCTTTTGAAAGGACTTTCAAGGCAAAAGCCCCACGCCCACTGCACTTACGGATGCAAAGAGGATGTAAAACATTAAAAAAAGCTTGCCATCCATTGGAAAACACTATGTATCCTCTGTGTACTCACTGCATACGTGTTTCATACGCTCTATCCCTCAAGCATCCGTCCACTGAGTTTTCATCCGCACAAGAAGTTTTGAGCTGCACAAAACTTTGTGAGCGGATGAACCTTCTGCCACATACGATGTACATTCGTGACATATACAGAAAACAAACATTCTATGTCCGTTATCATCTGTTAAACGTCCGCTGTATCCTCTCTGCATCCTCCGGCCAGCCCCTAAATTCACATCTGCTGCAACTGAAAATGGAAAGGGGGAGAAAACAAAAGGTACATGGAACGTCTACATAGTGTTAGTAGCACGGAAATAGAAAGGATGTAAGCATATGCACCTCATATATAAAGGATTAAAAATGGACAAAACATTTGTATCTGGGATGTATCTCAAATATTTAGGATGTCTGGAGTATGTCTAGAATATGTAGAAGGACACCTAGTGGACTACCGATATTTCCTATAAAAAGGGGAAGAAAATCATCTGGATCTCAGTATGAGTCCAGCAGCCGTGGTGTACAGACCTCTTCACCCTTGGTCTTGGTCTTCCACATCATCAATTGTTCTCCACCATGGATCATGACACAGTGCATATGATAGCTGTGCTCATTCATCACCAGAACCAAAACCTGTTCAGACTGTTTCACCTTTTATACAGAAGGAGAAGAAGGAGACGTCCAAGAGCTGTGTGGGTCTGAGGATGGATCGTGAGAAGAATGGAGTATGGACTGTATGACCAGTTGATGGTGGAGCTGAGGAATGAAGATCCTCGTGCATTCCATCACTTCATGAGGATGCCACCAGCCATGTTTGACGAATTTGTAGAGCGTCTGAGACCCAGGTTGACCAAGCCTAGCACCAACTTCTGTCCCAACCTAGACCCTGGACTCTGCAGCACCTGGCCTAAGGAACCACATATAGAAACATGCAGTATGTGTGGAGGGTGCCACACAACAGCATCAGCAAAGTGATCAGAGAAGTGGTACAGGCCATCATTGAAGAATACATGGAGGAGCTCCTCAAGTGACCCACCACTGAACAAGACTGGAGAAAACTTGCAGAAGAGTGGTATCAGAGGTGGAACTTTCCCCACACCGTTGGAGCCATACATGGGAAGCACGTGGCCTGCAAAGTTCCAGACAACTCAGGGTCCACTTATTACAACTACAAGGGCTTCTTCAGTATCATCCTCTTTGCCATGGTTGATGCTGACTACAAACCTCATCTACATTGATGCTTCAGGCAATGAGTCAGCTTCAGATGGCCAGGTATACAATGCAAGTGACCTCAAGGATGGGCTGGAATGCAACCTCATCATGGGTTTTCCAGATCCAGACCCCTTACCCAGTGACACAGAAGATGTGCCCTATTTCATCATTAGTGATGACACCTTCTTCCTCAGGACCTACCTCATGAAGCCGTACAGTTCAAGATTCCTCACCTGTGAAGAGAGGATCTTCAACTACAGGTTGTCCAGGACAAGACGGGTGGTGGAGAACGCCTTTGGCATCCTGGCCAACAGGTTCCAGATACTTCTCACTACCATGCAGCATGACCCAGAGACTGTGAGGAGCATTGTGGAAGATTGCTGCATCCTTCACAATCTCATGCGCACCCACTACCCAGTGTTGCAAAACAGACTTGACCATCAGCAAGGGAATGGGGACATGGAGCCTGGTGAATGGAGGCAAGGACGTAACCTGATAGATAATGTGGATGTACAAGGCCCCAACAGAGCTTCACGTGAAGGGAAGAAGCAGCGCAACCTCCTGAGACACTGGTGCAACTCCCCAGCTGGAGCAGTGGAGTGGCAAGACAGGATGATAGATGATTAATGGATGCTTCCTTGAGCCTGTTCCATAACACTGATCAGATTATGCCATGTGTGTTGAGTGGTCCTACAATGAATAGGGCATTAATAAAGAACTTTGTTTATTTTAAAATGTGCTGATCAATGAATAAATTGATATTGATAATAAAGGTCCTTATTGGTGGCAGTTGGGATGGGGGACCATACAGTCCCACTATGGTTGCACTGGAGGTTTATCTATCCCACAACTATCCTTATCTATCCCACAAGCATGCAAAGGCTTAACCATTTTTCAAAGTTTTCACCAACAATTTATTAAGTAAAAAAAATGAACCAAGTGTCTTAAGCAAAGATAACCTTTATTAACTTTGTTAGGTAAACTTTATGACTTTATTAAAAAAGCAAAATGAACCAAGTAAAGTGTCTTAAGCAAAGATAAACTTAACAAGTAAACAACTCAGTCTCTGACACTATTCTCAGTCACTCTGAGTCATGTCCATGGTCTCAGCTGTAAAGCGGGCAGGGACTGTTGGGGTGGCTGTGGCTTGATTGCTGTTCTGAGGCACCATTGGGGTGCATGGCCCTGAGGGTACAATAGGGGATGGTGTGTTCAGGAAGCTGTCTGAGAACTGACTCAGTCCCATGAGGTTGAGAGGCCATTCATCAAGGACTTGAGATGTCAGGCCCAATACTGATGACAGATTGTCCATTGATGGGCTTGGCTGTGGGGTGGAGGAAGGAGAGGTGTAGTAGGGCTGTCTGGTCTGCAGCTGGGTGAGGAGTGGCATCTGTGGTGTGCGATGAACCTGGGCCTGGACTGGGAAGATCTGTTTTTGCCATGGGAGGTCCTGGTAGTCATAGCCTTGGTAGGTGAGGGGCTGTTGAAAGCCGTGAAAGGGCTGTGACATCGCCTGGGGTGGAGGAGCAGACCTGGACTGGGTAGGAGCAGCTTCAGCTGGGCCTTGAGGGTTGTGCTGTGATCTTCTGCTTCATCACCTGGTACTGGGCCTCAGGCTGGTCCCTCAGGGTCTGGCTCACATAGGTGATGAAAGTGTTCTGGCACAAGGATGCTCTGTCCAAGTGCCAGCTGAGAAAGAAGTTCTGTGCAGGTCTTCATTGTGTCCCTGATCTCCAACAGCACACTGTGGTTCTGGCCCTCAAGTCTGCCTCTCCACCTGCATCATCTGGAGCTGGGGGTGGGGGTGGGTTGGCCTCTGTTGGCTGCTGCTTCTTCCTCCATTTGTGACAGCAGGGCATCATCCCCCATGGGATTTTCTCCAAGTCTGCCAGCATGGGGAGTGCAGTTGTCGGGAGGGACTCTGTCGTGGGGCCCTCTGAAGACACCTGCCTGGACAGGCTCGCTGGCTCCTGGGTGGAAGAGGACTGGCTGTCTGTGGGCTGTCTGAGGGAGAGGGGTGTCAAAGGGGCTGTTCCTGGGTGGCAGATCTCAGCCTCCAGGAAACTGCGCTTGGCCATGATGTACATCTCCTGGTCAGTGAGCTTGACAGCGTCGTGCCCAGATTTCTTGAGGTGCAGCTTGCAATTCCAGGTGTGCATGTGCTTCCACCATCCAAGGAGTACTTCTGCAGTGTACCCAGGCTCTCTGTCTTGTCTCTCCAAGCTGCCTGCTTCTTCTTGGTGTTGTGATAGAGTCTGTGGCCCTTTCTCCAGAGGTACTAATTTTCCCTCAGCCATTCCAGCACCTCATCCTCATGCTCCTCGGAAATGGTGTACTGTTTCCTCTCTCCCTTCTGCTTCCCTTGCCTCTTCCTCCCTCTGGCAGGGGCTTCAGCAGGGCCTTCAGGGGCTTGAGCAGCAGGGCCTTCAGGGGCTTGAGCAGCAGGGCCTTCTGGGACTTGAGCAGCAGGGCTTTCAGGGGCTTGAGCAGCAGGGCCTTCAGGGGCTTGAGCAGCAGGGCCTTCAGGGGCTTGAGCAGCAGGGCCTTCAGCAGCAGGGCTTTGAGGGCCTTGGGGCTGGTCCACCATAGCAGCAGCAGCAGCAGCAGCAGCTGATTTAGAGTCAGTGCCAGCTTCCTCTTCTTGCCTGACTGACGAACCATGGTGTTCCTGCTAGATGTATGTGGCAGCACGTCTTTCCTCTGTATGCTGACTGCGTGTGTGCTGCATCCTTTTATATCCGTGAAGCTGACACAATTCATACTCCCTGCATGCACAGTGAACGGTTTGCATCCGATATACATCCGCGCAGCATCCACTTTGTTTCATTTAGGTGTCCGTGATGCATCTGCTTTATCCGCTATGCATCCGTCCCTTCCACTATGTGTCCGCTTCGCAATTCTCCCCCGGAATCCCTTCGGAGGTATCATCTGCTTCCATCCCCTGTCATCCGCTAGGCTTCCTATGAACTTCAGTTTAACCTCCCCGCTACATACTACCCACGTCCGTTATTTTCCATTCTGTTTATGCAAATTTTCGCCACTTTTTGGAATGGATGACAATGGATGGAGCCACCCCCAAAATTTTGCTCCTCCGCTGTGTCCTTTATGCATACGTTTTGCGTCCATTGGCCAATGGGCCCTAGCCTTAAATCTATGTATCTGCTGAATGCTAAATTGTCCTGGTGTCAGGCTTCTAGGATTAAACAAGAGATGGCATTACTTCAGCATAGCAAGAATCAGATAACTACAGGTCAATCATACAGAGAATAACTATAAGCAACAGCACAACCCATTCAACCACATGCATGGTTGTTGGAGACAGTGATGTTATATTTTATAACTAACTAACAAACCTTCATTGTCATAACAGGGATGTTGCCCAGGCAGCTCATGAAACATCTACAAATGAAACACTAAGTTGAAAGAATCCTAAGCAGCTCATAAGCCACCTGTGGACTATGGCATTCTACACATTGCTGGGATGGCTTTGAAGGAGTCTACTTAGGGGTCTCTTGTTTAGGGAACTTTGCCTTGTCGTGAGTTGCAGTGTAAAGGCCCCGTCACACTTCCCAACGGATGCAAAATATTTGTAAAAAGGACACAGCGGACAAGAAAAATGTTCCATCTGTTGTTATCCACTCTCAAAAGGGGCAAAAATTTGTATGACCAGTGTGGATAACACGGAAAGGAACGGACAGGGGGAGGACACAGGACAGATGGAAAACGGATACGGAATGGAAGCCTAGCGGATGGAAGTGGATGGGAGCGGATGGCACATCCGGTAGACTTCCGGGGGGCCTCTGCAAAGCAGATGTGGAACGGATACAGCGGATGCAGAGCAGAGGCCGAGCGGATGAAGCGGATGCAGAGCAGAAGCCGAGCGGATGCAGAGCGGAAGCCGAGCGGATGCCTTGCATTCAATGCGCATGAGGGGGGGATATATTGCGTCAGCCCCGTAGATATAAAGGGAAGCAGCTTGGAAGCAGGTCACCATTCAGAGGAAAGACCTGCATCCAGACACATCGAGTGCCTTGCCAGCCTGCCCTGCCTGCATGCCTGCCTGCCATCCTTGCTGCCAGCCTTGCTGCCTGCCATGCTGCCTGCCCTGCTGTCTGCCTGTCTGCCAGCCTCCCTGCCAGCCCTGCTGTCTGCCAGCCTTGGTTCCTGCCTTTCTGCCAGCCTTGGTGCCTGCCTGCCTGCCTGCCTGCCTGCCAGCCAGCCTTCCTGCCAGTCTTCCTGCCAGCCTGCCTGCCAGCCTTGGTGCCTGCCTGCCAGCCTCCCTGCCAGCCAGCAACCCCACAACCATGGGGAAGAAGAGAAAGCCTCAGCCATCTGCTGCCAGCCCTGGCAAGAGGGACAGGGCCACCTTTCCACCCCCTGGCCCACACTCTGCTTCTGCTGGGGCTTCTGAAGCACGGGCTCGATCTTCTGCGGCTGGGGCTTCTGCTGCTTCTGCTTCTGGAAGAGATGATGATGATGCTTATGGTGGTGGTGCTACTGCTCATGCTTACTCTGCTGATGCTGCTTCTGGCGGTGGTGCTTCTGCTCATGCTTACTCTGCTGAGGCTGCTCCTGGCGGTGGTGCTTTTGCTGGTGCTTACTCTACTGAAGCTGCTTCTTGTCCTGCTGGTCCTGCTGGTCCTGCTGGTCCTGCTCGTGCTCCTGGTCTTGCTCGTCCTGCTCGTCTTGCTCGTGCTCCTGCTCCTGATCGTGCTCCTGCTCCTGCTGGGGCTCCTGGTGCTTACTCTGCTGCTGCTGATCCTGGTCCTGCTGGTGCTGCTGCTGGTGCTGCTGCTGCTGCTGATGATGATTATGATCCTGCTGGTGCTGCTGCTGCTGCTGATGATGATCCTGCTTGTGTTGCTGCTGTTGGTGATGTGGAGGAGCAGCCCCTACCACCTGGGAGCCCCTCTGATGAGGGCCCATCTGGTCCTGCCAAAGGGAGGAAGAGGCATATGCGGGAACGGGAGAGGAGGCAATACTCCATTGAGGAGGAACACAAGGATGAGGTGCTGGAGTGGCTGAGAGAGAATGACTATCTATGGCGGAAGGGACCCTGGCTCTACAGGGACACCAAAAGGAAGCAGGCTGCTTGGAGAGAGAGGGCGGAGAGTATGGGTTACACTTCGGAGGTGCTTCTCGGCTGGTGGAAGCACATGCACACCTGGTACAGGAAGCTGCACCTGAAGAAATCTGGCCAGGCCACTGTGAAGCTGACAGACAGAGAGACCTACGTCATGGCCAGGTGCAGCTTCCTGGAGGGTGAGATCCACCACTGAGGAGCAGCAGCAGCCCCTCTCATGACCCTCTCTCTCCAGCAGCCTGCTGAGAGCCAGTCCTCTTCCGGACGAGAGTCAGCTCCTGTCTCAGGCAGGTTTCTGTGGAGCGTCCCATGGTGGAGAACCCGCTGACAGCTGTTTTAACCATGGTGGAGCGCGTAGAGGACTCCCTGGTGCAGTGGGAGAAAGGAAACAGCACATCCACCACAGCCCTACCCGCATCCACACCCAGCTCCACCTCCACAGAAAGGCAGAGAGCCAGACAGGAGGGGCAGAGCCACACTGTCCTGCTGGAGATCAGGGACACCATCCGGAGCAGCATAGATCTCCTATCTCAGTTTGTCCACACCGACTCCTCATCCTTCAACCACAAGCCCTTCCTCACCTATGTCAACCAGACCCTCACGGACATGGCGGAACCCAAGTACCAGGTGGTGAAGGACCGGATCACCGAGCTGCTTCACAACCCTCCAGACCCAGAGGAACCTGCTCCCACCCAGTCCAGGTCTGCTCCTCCACCCCAGGTGATGTCCCTCCCATTCCAAGGCTTTCCACAGGCCCTCACCTACCAGGGCTATGGCTACCAGGAGGTCCAGCAGCACAGGCAGCAGCCCTTTCCAGTCCAGGCACAGAGTCATCAGACGACACCGTTGCCACTGGTTCCACTGATGCCACCGATGCCACCCACACCACTGATGCCACCGACACCACCGATGCCACCCACACCACAGATGCCACCCACGCCAATCCTCACCCAGCTGCAGACCAGACAGCCCCACTACACTGCTCCTTCTTCCACCCCACAGCCAAGCCCGGCCTCAGTACATCTGTCCTCGGTACTGGGGCTGACACCCTATGGCATGGAGGAAGGAGCTCTCAACATCACGGGGCTTAGCCAGCTGTCTGAGAGCTTCCTCAACACAACATCACCTGTTGTTCTCTCGGGGCCAGGCACCCCAGTGGGGCTTCAGACCAGCACTCCAGCAACAGCCACCTCCACAGCACCTGGACCCTTCAACCCTGAGACTGGGCACACCTCCGAGTGACCAAGAGGAGTGCCAGAGACTGGGTTGCTACCTGTGGACTTTATTTGGACAGTTGACTTGGGTCATTTTTCTTTTACAGCTTGTTATTAATAAAGTTTATCTTTTCTTCACACACTTGCTTCATTTATTTTTTTAATAAAGTCTTGGTGGAACCTTTTAGAAATGGTTTAAGCCTTTGCATGCTTGTGGGATGGGTTAAGATAGCTGTGGGATGGGCAGGGATACCTTTGGGATGGGTAAGGATAGCAGTGTGATGGGAAGGGATACCTTTGGTTTGGGTTAAGATAGTTGTGGGATGGGTTAAGATAGATGTGGGATAGATAAAATTCCAGTGCAAGCACAGTGGGAATGTATAGTCCATCCTCCCAGGTGCCACACCTATGGCCCTTCATTATCAATAACAATGTAAGCATTGATCCACACATGTCAACATAAACACAACTCTTTATTAAATGCCCTGTTCATTGCCCACCCAACATACATGGCCCAATCTCATCCGTGTGATTAGACAGGCTGAAGAAAGCACCCATTAATCATCTATCATCCTGTCTTGCCACGCCACTGCTCCAGCTGGGGAGTTGCACCAGTGTTTCAGGAGGTTGCGCTGCTTCTTCCCTTCATGTGAGGCTCTGTTGGGGCCTTGCACATCCTCAGTGCCTATCAGGTTTTGCCCTTGCCTCCATTCACCAGGCTCCATGTCCCCATTGCCTATTGGAGATCCACAAGCCTGTTCTGCAACACTGGGTAGTGGGTGCGCATGAGATTGTGCAGGATGCAGCAAGCTTCCACGATCCTCCTCACGGTCCATGGGCGATGCTGCATGGTGGTGAGAAGTACCTGGAACCTGTTGGCCAGGATGCCAAAGGCGTTCTCCACCACCCACCTTGCCCTGGACAGCCTGTAGTTGAAGATCCTCTCTTCACGGGTGAGGAGTCTGGAAGTGTAGGGCTTCATGAGGTAGGTTCTGAGGGAGAAGGCGTCATCCCCCACGATGGAGTAGGGCACATCTTGTTTGTCGTTGGGCAGGGATTCTGGATCTGGGAAGCCCATGATGAGGTTGCATTCCAGCCCCTACTTGAGATGATTGGCGTTGTGTACCTGAACATCTGAATATTAGCCATTGCCTGAAGCATCGATGTACATGAACTTGTAGTCAGCATTGACCATGGTGAAGAGGACGATACTGAAGAAGCCCTTGTAGTTGAAATAAGTGGACCCCAACTTTGCTGGTGCTTTGCAGGCCACGTGCTTGCCATCTATGGCTCCAACGGTGTGTGGGAAGTTCCACTTCTGATACCACTGCTCTGCAACTTTCTTCCAGCCTTCTTCAGTGGAGGGGCACTGGAGGAGTTCCTCCAGGTATTCTTCAATGATGGCCTGCACCACTTCTCTGACCACAATGCTGATGGTGTTGTGTGGCACCCTCCAGCCGTACTGCATGCTCCTGTAGGTGGTCCCTGAGGCCAGGTGGTGCAGAGTGAGTGCCACCTTGAACCCAGTGTCCAGGCTTGGGCTGAATTTGGTGCTCTGCTTGGTCAACCTGGGTGTCAGCCGCTGCACAACTTCGTCAAACATGGCTGGTGGCATCCTCATGAAATTCTGGAATGCAGGAGTGTCTTTGTTCCTAAGCTCCACCATCAGCTTATTGTACAGTCCGTACTCTGCTCTTCTCCCAATCCATCTTCAGACTTCTTGGCTGTCTCCTTTTCTTCCCGTAGTAGAGTTCACAGAGCCTGTAGATGGCTTCGCACTGTTGCAGAATGATGGTGGCTACCAAAAGGAGTGTGTGATGATCCATGGTGGAGATGACTGGATGCTGTGGAAGAGCAAGAGGCAGATGAAGGCTGAAGAGGTCTGCACCGCAGGGCTGCTGGACTGAAAGTGAGATCCATGTGAGTTGCTCCCCCTTTTTATAGGAAATATAGGTTTTCCACTCAGTGTCCCTTTGCATCCTCTAGGCATCCTCTAGACATCCTTCATATCCGAGATAGGTCCCCTCTGTGAATGTTTTTTTCCGTTTTAAATGCTTTCTTTGTGATCTGCATCCGCTTTCATCCTTTCTCCGTCCGTGCTACTAATGCTGCGCATCCGTTCCGCCTCCTCCCTGCGTCCGTTTACCGCTGGAATGGATGCGAGTTGCACGGATGCACAGCAGATTCCTAGCATAAATTAGCGGAAGCATAACGGATGCATAACGGAATGTCCCCCGTATGCCTAGCGCATGCAGAACGGACGCGTTGGATATATTTTCCGCTCAAAATTTTGATCAGCTCAAAACCTTCTGAGCAGATGAAATGTCAATAGACAGATGCTGGACGGATAGAGAGGAAACAAAATGTATGCAAAACGGATGCATCGCATTAACCAACGGATGGCAAGTGTTTTTCTCCATTTTACATCCTCTTTCCATCCGTTGGTGCAGTGTGACATGGGCTCAAGGTACAGGACATAAATTTAAGAAATGGATTTCATAATTCAAAAATCAGGATCCTTCTACATTCTATATTCTCACCACAGAGGAATATTGTACCACCAGACCAAGTCAGAGAAAAGCTTCACCTGATGTGTTGTTTTTGTTTTTTAACAAGCACCAACAAGAAAAGTAGATAAAACTAGCTTCACAATTATCTCTTCCACTGATCCTTAATCTGTGAAGTTATTCCTATTTTCCCTCATGAGTTAAGATGACAATCAGTATAATTAAAACTTTCCTAGTATTATTACCCACAGTTACCCCACATCCTTGTTAACTCAAAAGATATGCTTTGAAAATATCAATCTTGGAAATGCAATCTATATTCTATACATAAAATATATTGCTGATATGAGAAATCTTTATAATCCTCCATCTTCTTATACAGGTTGATTTGTACTAAGGTTGGATCAAGGACCAAATAATGTATTATTCTCATGGAGAAGAAATGTTGCTTCTCTGAAAGAGATTGGACTTGGTGCTGAATCATGTCTCATTGTTACAAAGCAGATGGTTAGGAAACACACAGTCTATTCTGTAGTAAACTTAATTATAATTTTCTTTTCTCTAAACTGCTCTGGCATCTTTCCTGGTTTTTGCTTGTAGCATCCAGATCCAGAGAGGATGCCAGGTTCAAAATGAAAATCCTGGTCTGCTCATGAACTCAATGGATCTTTTCTTTCTGCTGGAAAAAATGGTGGGGAAAACATTAAAATGCTGTTATGTGAAACATGAATTCATTGATTCTCCACATCCTCAATAAAATTATGCTCAATTTAACAGACAATGACACTTGGTTGTCTGCAAAAATACTGAGTGAGATTTCAAAGGCTTCCTCTGCAATCATTTCCATAAAGGTTTAATTGCAACATTTTCCTTAAACATGTAAAGTATCTGCAGATACTGCTTTCTTTTAACCTTACAGCTTATTGCCCATATTTATAATCCTATCATTAGCACTTGAAGATTTTTTGCTTGATCTTCCTTTTGAAAGGGGCAGATTTTACCCACTTATGTATTGTGTAAGGAAGGTGACCTTGGCAAAGATATCCTATGACAAAAAGGGGTAAAGCATCTTTAAAGTCCAGAAGAGCTAGACAGCATTCAGAAACAGTCACCACTCTAATTCACAGAGCAGTAAGAAAAAGAAAGTGGTTCATAACAATTAGACTTTCAAGAATCTATTATTATATCCAACCTCAGTAGAGATAGCCCAAACTAAAAGTAGTTTTAGAATTTCTATGGAGTTGATTTCTTTGTCTGGTTCATCTAGTGGGGCAAACACCCATTTGGATTGTATGAATGAGAATGCTATCATTATTCAGAATATGCTTTTATCCAAAAGTATGAATAAAATAATTATTTAATATTTAGAATGGGATGGATACACACCTAAAATATTTGAATTTTATAGGAATATATTCATACTTAATGCACAAAGGTGATTTTTTGTGAGGAAATGTTAAAAAATTTTTTTAAAAACCCTACACATATAAAACACATACAGACAAGAAACAAAGAGATATTTTCATGGGTACCATATGTATTTCCACCCTCCTTTTGAAAACAATTTGGTTTCAGGAAAAAATTGTCCTGCAATCTACAACTCCTACATTGCAAAAACATATAGACTACTCTACTTGACCAGGGTGAAGCTATAGATGCAATTTACATAGACTGCTGCAAAGCCTTTGATTCAGTGGTACAATGACAAACTACTGTTAAAACTGAACTCTTACAGCACTTCCGGATCCCTCCATAAGTGGATTACTGCGTTCCTATCAAACAGGCAACAAATAGTAAAAATAAGGCGCGCTATATCAAACCTTGCTCCAGTTAACAACAGTGTCCCTCAAGGCAGTGTTCTAGGAACCACATTCTTTACATTCTGTATAAATGACCTTTGCAATCACCTTATAAGCAACTGTGTCTTCTTTGCGGATGACGTAAAACTATTCAATACCACTGACAATGCTACTATCCTTCAAAGTGACCTTGATTATGTGTCTGAATGGTCAAACATCTGGCAACTCCAAATTTCGACCAACAAATGCTCTGTCCTACACACTGGTAAAAAAAAAAAAATCAGTATACCAAATACAAACTAGGCGAATATGACCTCTTTGATGATCCTCACTCGTCAAGGATCTTGGAGTTCTCATATCAAATGACCTAAGTGCCAGAGCTCAATGTAATAGCATTGCCAAAAAAGCATTAAGAGATTGTAAATCTAATCTTATGAAGCTTCTCCACCAGAAATATAGAATTGCTAACTAGAGCATACAATGCTCTACAATTGCCAGACCAATACTTGAATACAGCTCATCAGTCTGGAGTCCGCAATGCATATCAGACATTAATACAATCGAGCGAGTCCAGAAGTATTTCATGAGAAGAGTACTACACTCCTCTGCTCCTTTAAATTCAAACTACTATTGACCTCACCCCATTCCTAAGGGAAGTCTGTAAGGGCATGCATAAGTGCACCATCATGCCTACCGTCCCTGTCCTATTGTCCCCATTTATTCATACTTATTTCCTGTATTCTTACTCATGTTTATATTTGCATCTATTATCTTGTAAGCGATTGATAAATCAAATAATCAATAAATAAAATAAATTCTTGATTTAGCTACACTGAAGAATTCAGGGAAAAGAGAACTTATTTTATGAAAATGAAGGGAGGGAGGGAGAGAGGGAGAGGGGTAGGTGTAGTAGTAGGGAAGGGGGGAGGGCAGGGCAGGGCAAGGAAAGGAAAGGAAAGGAAGTTGGTTCACTTACTGTAAAGAAATCGTGTACATTTCACCCTTGAGGTTTCCATTAGCCAGTACAGCTTCAATGTGTCCTGAAGTATAATAGATGGATCTCCAAAAGTGACATCTGGCATGTAACAAAAAGATTCTTTTTTCTTGATCATTTCATTTTGCTAACGGATTAGAGACATTACTACATTCCCATCAAGAAAGATGTTTATCCACCTGTTGGACTGATTTTGGCCTTTATCTGTTTCTTCCTTCTAGATGCAGACCTAAGAACCAAAGAATTAAGGAGGTCTGCAATTCAACAGGAACTTCTTGATATAAAGTATAGCTGGACTCAAATTGTGATCACTGATTTAACTCAAGGAAAGTTTTTTTTTTTTTTTTTAATATGAGTGAATAATTTGTATGGGATATTTTGTATACCTGTACATTATTCCATTGTTACTTACAGCAAGGCAGGAAGACTGTGAAGACGAAATGATTGATTTTCTTGACAGTGACTGAAGTCATCATGACACATCTTATACTAACACTACTGGCTTGAAAAGTCTAATAAATGTTGAGCAAACAGGTGTAAAATTGGCACATATGCTTATAATGTATTTTCATTTTAACTAAGATCTGGGAAAGATTTATAGGACACAGAAACTCATTAGCACCCAGTAATTTGAACTATTAAAATGGGCATTGTTAGTCAAACAAAAAAGTGGACAACATTGAATTTGTGTGATTCATACATTCCTAAGATAGACTTAGATTTAAGGAGAAGTTCTGGTTCTCTGAGTATTTTTCAGGCCCTCTCAAGTGTTGCTTTTCCTCTCCAGCATTGTAAACTTTAAGTGGCAATAAAAATTGGGAATAATAGAGCAGTAGCTCTGTAGATAGAGAGATGGGGGAAGAGTCTGATATTCTGGGGTGCCTGCTTTAAAAAAGAATTGAAATCAAGAACAAGAAGCACCAACAGTTGTAAGAAAAAAGTATGGGCTCTTAATTTTCAACAGAATTTTATAAAATGACACATCTGTAGCTCAGCTCCCCATTTCATTTTTTTATCCTGAGGTAATACAGAGCAAAGCCTATGATCTTGGCAAAGTATTTACAGAGTGGAAAATAAATTTAAAAACTAATTAGACATAATCTCCTTCGTATCCATATCCTTTTTGTTCTCATGGCTCATAAAAGAAAAGCAAACTAGAATTTAACATCATTGCCAACTATTTTTTTTCCCAAAAATTTTATTGATTTAAAAAAAAACAAACATATACAAACAAAACACATAACATAAAAACATAAAACATCTTTTTTGAAAGCAGCTTGATCCCGGGTTACATCTCTTCGTACAGATATAAATTCAAGTTCATGCTCACTTTTATATACTATAAAAGTATATATACTATTATAGTATAGATACTATATATACTATATATACTATATTATAGTATAGTATATATACTATATATACTATTCCATATCTTATTACCATTCAACATTTTCTATATAGCTTCTCTCCTCTTTTCACTCTCTTAATTCTATTTTATTTATTTCATCTCAATTTAAATCATTATAGTTATTTATATCATTTGTCTGTCTTGTTTCAGCTGTCTATTATGTTTTCTCATTTACACAAAATTTCTCCTGTAATCACTGATTGGAGTATGACGTCTTTATCTTTCCCCTAAATTTAACACTTAAAATAATACATAACTTTCATTCGGATTCTGCTTAGTACATTCTAAAGTGAAACACTATATTTAAAAAAAGAAAAAAATTATAAATATATAATATAATTACAACAACAATCCATACCAATTGAACTCTATTGTTAAGATTCATATTCATTTAAATCTTAAACATTTTATACCTTCCTTTTCAAGTAAGTATCATGCTTCTATGGGAACACTTATAAATTTTACATAGTTGCTTCCCCCCACTTCACTTATATTTTAAGATATTATGTAATTAAAATGTTCCCATTCCTTCTTAATTCAATTCTCTCATATTTCATTTCATTTATTTTGTTCAAAAGAGAAAATATTTTCACTAAATTACATTGAATATTTTATCCCATTTTATAATCATATGTTGTTCCAAATGTTCTTACATTATTTCTAATACAAATACAACAATACAGTCTAATGTACTTTTGCAGCATCTCTTTTTCAGTTATATTTTTATCCATTATCTCTAAATAAGTCCTGTTTCTTAACAACTTATTTCAATTTTCATCTTCATTCCCTCTTCTATGTTCCTCTTTTCTGTTGCTTTACTATCCATAAATCTTAAACATTTTATACATTCCTTTTCAAATAGGTATCATGCTTCTATGGGAACACTTATAAATTTTGTGTAGTTACTTCCCCCCACTTCACTTATATTTTAAGATATGTAATTAAAATGTTCCCATTCCTTCTTAATTCAATTCTCTCATATTTCATTTCATTTATTTTGTTCAAAGGAGAAAATATTTTCACTAAATTACATTGAATATTTTATCCCATTTTATAATCATATGTTGTTCCAAATGTTCTAACATTATTTCTAATACAAATACAACTATACAGTCTTATGTACTTTTGCAGAATCTCTTTTTCAGTTATATTTTTACCCATTATCTCTAAATAAGTCCTGTTTGTTTACATCTTATTTTGAACCTTTATAACTTCTCTTCCCTTCCTTCCTCCCTTGCTCTTCCACTCTACCCTTTTTACCCCCTTGTCTCTTAATCTCTACCCTCTTCTGTATTCCTCTTTTCTGTTGCTTTCTGACATTGTGTCCACTTTTCACCTTATTTTTCCCTTTTTTGGTTGTTTTTTTAAGTCTTAAATTCTCCATTCTCTTTCCCCCTTTCTCCTTTCTTCCTCA
Organism: Laticauda colubrina; assembly: GCA_015471245.1. Lineage (NCBI taxonomy): Eukaryota > Metazoa > Chordata > Lepidosauria > Squamata > Elapidae > Laticauda > Laticauda colubrina. The sequence goes on along the minus strand of BLBF01000094.1, from coordinate 502,253 downwards.
GATAAAGTTGCTTGTTCATTAAAGATGGCTTCTTCTTCATCCCAATCTTCTTGTTCTTGTAGTTTCTCATACGTAGAAATTGCCATTTCTAAAAAATGAAAAACAGAGCCAAAAGATCCCTTCCCTTCTTGTTCCTCTTTATATTTTATAAATTCCATTTTCAGTTCATCCACAAATAATGCCATTGTAAAAAATTTTTTAGACAACCCAAATGATTTTAATCATTCAAATAAGAATTTCCAAAAGTCCCAAAGTCACCAAACAGTCCAGATATACACAGTCTATTTCATTTAATACTTTCTTCTTTTTTTTACTTTCTCTTCCTGGGGTTGTAATTCAATTACAAAGTTCCAATTAAAATGTGTCTTTTAGAAGTCTTGTTATGATTTTGTTTTAGTCTTTTAAATTCCAAGCAGTCTTCTCCAGCCCAATCCTAATCTTAATTCCTATCTTTTCGCTTCCCACTTACAGCATAATTTTTTTTCCCAGTGTTCAGAAATCTTTATTGTCCCCTTGGCTTTGATTTTCCAGTTTGATTACCTGCTGATGCCAAAGCGGGTTTTTCCAATTTCTTATTCATCTGCTGTCACCGTAAGGAAGGAGAGTGAGAAAAAACAAACATTCCCTTTTCACTTTCATTTGCTGCTTCTAGATCTTCTTAAGGAACAATGTATCTTTTTCCAAAATTTAAATTCCAGGATATCTTGGATGTTGCTTTTCTTCCTGGTCAGCCAAAACTTTCACTTCTCAGCTTCCTCCTGCACATTCTTTTCTGGATGAAAGCTTCTTTGTGGCGGCCATTTCTGACCGCTGCTCTACCACTTTTGGAAAAGGGAGTTAAGCCAGCTGAGGGGGGGGTGCAACTCCCCCCAACCCCTGCTAAGTCTCCCCTGTCTTCAGCTACCTCTACGGGGTAGCTATAGCCCCGAAGCCGGTTGGCTCGGGGCACTCCAGCAGCAAGCACAGCAGAAACTGTGCACGATCACGGATTCCTGCCACAGCCAAGCCTTGCAAACTGGAAGTTCCCCCATTGCCAACTATTTAACAATTGAACTACCCTAATCTATCCATCAAAAATTCATCAAGGCCAAATTATCTGCTTCTTATCAAAAGGGTATACAAATAATTCACCATTGATTTATTCAGACATTGGCTTCATTTATTTCACTGAAACTATAACTCTGAACATATTTTGCAGGGACAAAAATGGAAATCCTTCCATGCTTAACATAAATGCATAATAGGCTGCTTCTGAAGAATCCTAAAAAAGCAATCTCTGTCTTTGCATTTTCTGTGGACAAATTTGCAAAGGTTTGTGGACTGAATTAATCAAAATTGCCAAGTGTGAAGGTCTGCGTGTCAATGGCAACAATGTCTGTGTATTATGTTTTTCTGTGTATTAAATAATCAAGATGGTAGTCATGACCTATCATCACAGTCACCATATTGGCTTTTTTTGACCAATACCAACTGCATATTCACCAAATATTGTGATGTACATAATTACTATTAAACAAATTACTCCTCTATCTACCCTTATCTTAAATTCTTTGCAAATAATCAATTTTAAAGAGTGATTTTGTATTATAGTTTTACAAGACAAAGAATAAGTCCTTAACCACTTTATTCATTTTCTTTAACACCATATATGATTTCAAAGGAATATTTTGTATTCTAAAAATATACTAATTAACAAGTCAGATACAATTCATGACTAGATTGATATCATATCAGCTATCATTCATTGTATACATTTCTTAGTTCATTAAAAGTTTAGTTGGATATCTAGCAAGAATCCAAATGATCTCTAAAATGTAAAAAAAAAAATAAGACTAGTTCCTTTTTTATATTATAAATGTCCTACTTCCATGGATCAGACTGTCATGACTGCAAGGCTGTATGAAGATTTTTTTTTCAAATACGGTAAGACAAACAGTGTGATGTGCTGAATAACAAGGACTTCTCTGCTCACTGATTAATGAATCAGCACAGAAACATGGATATTTTTTAGTTATATGACAAACTTCTATTTGGAAACAGGATAGGAACCAATAGTTACTGTGTTATAGATCAAAAGGAACACATATTGAAAAAGTAAAAAAGCTGATGATATCAATCAGATGAAAGTATCAGAAAAGGGTTCAGAGGAAGAACTAATAAAATTTAAAAATAAACTACAGGTTTTTTTTCTAACAGTTAGTAAAGCAGCTTTATATTGCCCTGCCTCAGTAAATAGCTAATATTTTAGCCGCCAAAGAGATATGATAAACACATGCCTAAACAAATGGCCTAAAAACTACAAGATGTTTTAGTTTCATTCTGAGAGCCACAAATTCCAGCTTGATAGCAATGTTTCTCATTCATAACTGTTCTGCTGTATCACTTCCAATAGGACATCCATTTTCCATCCATAAAAAGCTATTTTTATCTCTTTGCAAATCTATGTCATCCCTAACTTTGTATTTATATTTATAGCAGTTGTCACTGAGATAATTTCAGTTGTCATTGATACTGAGATTGATCAAATCATGATAATTAACTAGGGACAAAAGTCCAGATAGGAAGTAAAAAGCTGAAAATTCAAAGCAAAAAAGTTTAACCTATTACAATCAAGGATGAATGGGATTCTTCTCCTGGACCCTTTGCATAAGTAAAGTAGACTTGTTAGAAAATGTGAAGGACAACAATGAGGGAATAATATTTAGTTACCCACATCTGAAAAGACTCAATAAGAGCAAAATGTTAGGGGTGCCTGCATGATCAGAAATGTCATACAGGAGATAACTTGTGTAAAAAATAGCTGTAAAAGAATACTTGTAGAGCTATCTCCCCCCCCCCCATGCTGAGAAGGGTATGTTGTAGAGATTAGGACAAGCAATAATGTGACATTTGTATTAGTTTTGGTAAAATCTTAAGGAAAGATGGACTGTATATGCCATTCTGAGAGCTCTTCCACAATAGCAAATTCCAAAACATTTCTTCTTCACTTCTACATAGAGCTGGTAATGGTTTAAATGTTTTGTAGACTTTTGTAGACTACAAAAATGTTTTGTAGGCCATAGGCATGGTATTAGTATCAAGATAGGAAGAGAAAACAATGAGACATGAGAGACAGAGAAGTAGAGGGAGGGGTGAGAGGGAGAGAAAACTATTATACTCAATATAGGCGTTAATTTTCAATGAAGTCTTGAAAACATTAAAAATCCCAATATACCTTTTGTATGATACATAATATTCTCTAAAGCTGAGTGCTGCCTAAATTAGGCAGATCAAAATGATCTATCAAGCTGGTTTAGAATTAGAATGTACCAATGGATCTTTACAAATGTTTGTATTATTTAAACAATGGTGTAACAATATAGAAAGTTAGATGAATAATTCCCTTTGAGTCGGATATCCTTCTGTTAATAGAAGGCTTGAAAATTTATCTATAAGTCCTATGGGAGTAATAATAATAAAAAAAAATCACTCAGTTCTGCTCCAGTTAAACTCTCTGTTGAGTTAGCCAGGATATAGCCTTATCCTTTTATCTGGGAAAAATTTCAACCTGGAATTCCTGAAGTGCTTCACACATGTTAATCTAACCACAGTCCTGTCTAGAGGTAATTCTTGAGCTTGCAACAATTTATTTAGTGACCATTCAAGTTACAATGCCATTGAAAAAGAGTCTTTTTCATACACATGACCATTGTAACATCCCCAGGATCACATTCTTGGCATCTGGCTCATATTTTTGATGGTTGTAACGTATCAGGGTCATGTGATCATATTTCATAATTTTCTGACAAGCCAAGTCAATGGAGAAGCCAGATTCACTTCACAACTGTGTTACTACCAGATTCACTAAACAACGGTGGCAAAAAAAGGGTAAAATTCAGTAACTGTCTTGCTTAACAACAGAAATTTTGGGCTTTGTTGTGGTAGTAAGTCAAGATCTACCTATACTTCCTAAGGATTCACACAGGGTTATTTGTTCTTTGCTTCTTCCAGTTAATTAAAACTACCTTGGAGATATGTTTGATCCATGTTGAAATAAATTCATTGCTGAGAGAAGAGATGGTTCCATCTGTTACCACTGACCCACTGTTGGATGCTATGCAGGTGGGATGGGATGAGGGGAGCAACAGATAAGCTGAATTCTGATTTTCCCAACTTCAGAAACTTTATGATGTGTAGATTTCAACTCCCAGAATAGGCTGGGAATTAATCTAAATAAAGATTAAAAGAACAGGAATAGATTTCATGCAACCAGAACTAATTTCTGTTTCATCAAATTGCTTCCTCAGTTTACTACTTATGTGGTATTAGAAATATTGAGGCACTGAGGGAACAAAGTTGGCTGTTTTTACCAATTGTGCTTAGAATTTAGAGAAGAGAAAAGAAAAAAAAATAGACCTTAGTGCCTGGAGGATTAGAATAGATAATGTTGTGTATGGAAATTAGATGATTCCAAATAACTAAAACTGATTGGCCAAACAGGCCGCTCTCAGATTGGTCAATTAAGCACCATTTTGATTGGCCCACCTGATGGCAGGAATTCTTAAAGAGCTGTCATTGGCCACAAGCCATGAGCAGCCACTATAAGAAGGGCTCCCGCGTTTTCGGCAAATGTCCCGCTACAAGTCACTACACTGTTAAAATAAAGAGCTGTTTGTTGGAATACTAGTCTCACATACCTTATTATCCAAACAGAACACTGGCGACGAAGGTGGGATCATCCTAGAAGAGCGAGACCGAAGCACATGACAACCAGAACTGAGCAACCAAGATGGCTGGTAACAATACATTGCCTGCCCCGTTCAACCCAGCCGAAGAAGATTGGGAGTCATACATTGACTGCTTTCTGATGTTCTTAGAAAGCAACGAGCTACAAGAAATAACCGACCAGAGGAAGAGAGCTGTATTCCTCATGCATTGTGGCCCTGCCATTTTCAAAATGGCCAAGGCATTAGCCAATCCGCGGGACGTAAAACAGATGGCATGGCCAGAATTAAACTGAATGCTATGAGCCCATTACGCGCCTGTGGTTTCCAATCTGATCAACGACAGAGAAGAAACACATCAAACAATAATCATAGGAAATGTCAGGGCAGCAAACGCAAAAAAGGTCTGAATAAACGTGAACATTTGAAGGAAAGCCCTGTGAGATGCAAGTAGACTCCGGATCATACCTGTCAATGGTATCATGGAACACTATCAGAAACCTGATACCAGACATCAAGCAAAGAAAACTGGAATAGCAAAAGCTAATACTTAAAGATTACCAGGGAAACTGAGTCCTGGTAGTGGGTCTTGGACATTTCCTAATAGAATTCAAAAACCACGCTGAAGTACTTCCTCTGACAATCGTTGACCATGATCACCCTAGCCTGCTGGGAATCGAATGGTTCACACCCCTGGGAATCGGAGTGACCAGGATCAACAGCGTCACTGAGAACAATTGGGAGGAGAGCCTGCTGGAAGAGTTCTGGGATGTATTCGATGGGAGCCTAGGCAAGTACAAGGGGACCCCAATAACATTCAGCCTAGACCCTAAGATAGCTCCCATCAGGCTCAAAGCCAGACACATTCTCTTTGCCTTAAAACCTAAAATAGATGAGCAGCTTAACAAACTCATCGCACAAGCGGTATTAGAGCCAATTGACCATGCCAGGTGGGAAACTCCCATCATGACTCCTGTCAAACCAGATGGGTCAGTGGACATCTGTGGTGACTATAAGGCGACCCTCAATCATGCACTCCAGCAAAGCATATACCCTGTTCCGGTAGTCCAACACCTGTTGCATTCATGAGGGGGAGGAAAATTTTTTGTGAAGCTTGATCTCGCACAAGCATATCAATAGCTGATGGTTGACCCCGAAACTGCAGAGGTACAGACAATAGTCATGCACAGAGGGGCATTCAAATGTAACAGACTTCAATTTGGTGTTAGCATTGTCCCAGGTGTTTTTCAAAGCCTCATGGAGCACCTTGTAAATTGAATAAAAGGAGTCATTCCCTATTTTGATGATGTATTAGTATCAGCAAAAAATAAACACAAATTAGAAAATAGACTGAGAGAAGTCTTGCGAAGACTCAGGGAAGCAGGGCTTAAGGTCAAAAGAGAAAAATGTAAACTAGCCACCAATCAAGTCGAATTCTTAGGCTACCTTATAGATGAGCAAGGGATACACTCCACTGAAAAGAAAATAAAGATGATTAAAGACACACCTAGGCCTAAGAACAAAGCAGACTTACAAGGGTTCTTAGGTCTCATTAACTTCTACAATGTCTTCCTGCCCCAAAAGGCAACCGTAGCAAAGCCATTACATTGACTATTAGATTAAAAAACTGTCTGGAACTGGGGCCACCAAGAACAAGAAGATTTCCAAAACATTAAGGACTTATGAACATCCAACACCGTTTTAATAGAATACAACAACACCCTGCCACTGATGGTCACCTGTGATGCATCGCCTTTTGGAATCAGCGCTATACTGAGCCTCAAGCTACCAGATGGCAGAGAAATTCCAATCACCTTCTATTCCAAAACGCTGTCAAAATCTGAAAGGAACTACAGCCAACTTGACTGAGAAGCCCTCGCAATCATAGCAGGCGTCAAGAGATTCCATGAATACCTATATGGTCGGACATTTTCTATTATCACAGACCACAAACCCCTGCTAGCAATCCTAGCAGGGAACAAACCAACCCCAAACTTCCTATCACCAAGAATTACGAGGTGGTCAGAATTCCTCACTGCATACAATTACACACTTATCCATCAGCCAGGAAAGACCATCACCCATGTGGATGCCTTGAATCATTCCCTGCTGCCTGACAAGGAAGGCGACCCAACTCCTACCATCTCCACTTTCCAGATTGAGACATGGCCGAATCTGCCACTAACTGCAGCAGACGTCTCTTAAGCTACCGCGAAAGACCTGCTGACAGCTTGAATCCTGCATTGGGTAGGTAAGGGCTGGCCAGATGAGGATAGAGGCGAGACTTTTAAACCTTTTCGCACCTGGCAGACTGAACTGTCCATTGAAAAGGGCTGTATACTGTGGGGAGACAGGGTGGTAATTCCAAAAAAGTTGCAGGAGGAAGTGTTGTGCATGTTGCACAAGGGACACCTGGCCAGGAGTTACGTCTGGTGGCCAGAGCTGGACAAAGACATTGAAAAATAGATGGCAACATGCCATGACTGCCGAAAATCAAGGCCTACCCCCCATCTTGCACCAGTCCTGGAATTGGAAACTCCCAGAGGCCCATGGTCGAGACTGCATATTGACTTTGCTGGGCCAGTGAAAGGGAACACATATTTTATAATTGTTGACACTTATTGAAACTGGTTAGAGGTTATTCTTATGGCGTCCACTACTACTGAAGCAGTCATAAAACAAATGAACAGACTTTTTGCTACACATGGACTGCCAGATGCAGTAGTCTCTGACAATGGCCCCAAGTTTACTGCTTTAGCCTTCAAGCAATACCTGACTGCGCAGGGTATCCGACATGCCCTGACAGCGCCGGCTCATCCGGCTTCGAATGGACGAGATGAACGCATGGTTCATTATACTAAAGAAGCCCTAGACAAACTGGACCTGGGGGACGTCCAAGTTAGACTTAACAAACTGTTGACAATTCAGCATATCACCCCTAGCACAACCACTAACAAAAGCCCAGCTGAACTCCTCATGGGTAGAAAATTACGTTCCTTCCTAGATAGACTACACCCCATCTATACCTGTGAAACCCTCCCGGACTACTCAAATAAATATTGCTCCTTTGCTATTGGTGACTTAGTCTATGCAGAATATCTTACCAGGGATCCATTATGGCTTCAAGCCACAGTTACTCTAATCACAGGGCCCCGGACATACTGACTCGCACTAGACGATGGCAGAACATGGAAGCAGCACATCAACCAGCTTCGCTCTAGGACATTGGAACGCAATACTACAGCACCACCACAAACACCAATAAACAATCCAAAAACAACCGAGGAGGGGGGAAAACACAAAATAATAAAAAAGGGAGAGACGAACCACCAATAACACGACAACAATCACTACACAAACCCGAACTGGAATCCCAAATGAAACAAAAAGAGTGCTTACCCATAGACAACCTTCAGAGAAGAGAACCAGTAGCAATCAAGACCTTCCTGGAAGGAGACAGCTAGGCCAACTCGACCAACCCGGAGAAACCAGGAGAGAGCGGCAGAACCACTTCAACCAGCCCAAGAGACCCAGGCGGGAGCGGCAAGGCTGATTCACCCTTCCAGGAGGTTCCAGGGAGAAGACACAGAGAAAAGGCGATCC
>BLBF01000094.1:443704-486072 GCA_015471245.1 Laticauda colubrina | reverse complement strand
GAAAGAAAGAAAGAAAGAAAGAAAGAAAGAAAGAAAGAAAGAAAGAAGGAAAGAAAGAAAGAAAAGGAAAATGACTCTTAATGGCGTATTTTTATTCAGCACCCAGTTTATTTTGCAGATATAGTTTAAAGTACCTGTGAATGGGGTGTTCTTGTATCTTGGTTTGTTCTGCTTCATGTTGAGGCCAAATTTAAAAAAAGGCATGAAAAAGCAACTATTGCCAAAACAAGATAGCTGTGATCATCATTGTGATAAATTTCAAATTGTATTTCTAAACTGCATTATTGCAGAGCACATATAGAATGTCATGCATTTTTAGCTGATGTTTGGTTGACTTTTATGCACCACACTAAGTCATGTTTAAGTAAACCATAATTGGCTGGTTTTCACAACCCTCAATTGCACGCCAAACAAATTTTATAATGAAAATATGAACTTCCTTAATAATTTTTTATGCAAGAGCACAAGAATCTGTTTTTTACTCCTTCAGTTATCTATATTTCCCAATATTGCCACTATGATTTCATCTTCTCAGTCTCACTTTATGAGACCAAACAAACAAAGACATGCAATTCCCATGTTATTTTGCAATTACAGGTGTTATTTTGCAATTAGAAGGGAATTTATGCTACTTTACAAAAAAAAAAAACAGAATTTGAATGGGCACATTATAGTAAGCAATCTCACAGATAACTAATCCCCAAATTATGTTGTACGTTAAAAATTATTACTAATATCTTGAATGGTGAAAGAAAGAAAGATACATAGAAAGAAAAAAGGTACTGTAGAAAAAATATAAAAAGTATTGGTGTTATATGGCAACCCTGGAATATTCCTGTTGTTACATAAGAAGCTACATTCTGCATCAGATGAAATTCCTTGGTGTTTTCAAGATAATCCTATGTAGAACACTACAATGCATCATTTGGAGGTGATAAGGGCATGAATGACTGTTGCCCAGTACTTCTGTTTCCATCAATGTTCAAAACAGGTGCAAAGTTATCCTATCCCAAGCTTCCACCTATTGATCCAGAAGGAGTTGTAAAGACTCACCAGGAGGACAGGACAGAGCTAACACTGAAACTAACCCAGTGAGTTGTGATCCTAAATATCTAGAGTTTGAAATTGAAGGGAAATGCTGTTCAGTCAATTGTGTATAAAGCACAAGATAACAAAGATAAAAATACTCACAACGTTTTTCTTGAACAAATTTTAATGCTAATGGACTTACGGTTTGGGTTCTTCAGCAACAGACCGAAATTGCGATCATCCATGGTTTTGATCTGTGCTCGCTGCTGGAGCGCCCTGAGCCACCCAGATTCAGGGCTGAAGACACCCTGTAGGGGTGGTGAAGAAGGGGGAGCTGTCAGCCACATCTCTCCTCCTTGGCTGGCCATCACTCTCTTTCCCAAAGGCGGTTGCAAGAAGGAAAAAAGAGTGTAGAATCTGGAAAATGGAGGAGACCACCTGGCACTTTAAAAAAATTGATAGTGGAATTTTAACAAGGCTTGTAAAAGGCATATTGTAGCTGAAACTTTGTTACAAGAGAACAAAACCCCTGGAAAAAGAAAGTGAGCAGAAACAGAAGCAAGAAACAGCTTTGGATTATTGGATGGTTTCTGGAACTTTGGATGGAGAATCCTAATGAAATAAAATAAAATCAATTGGGGGTTGTTTAAAGTTTTTTAAAATGGCATCACTCCTTGAAGAATTAAAAATGAGACTTAAAGAACAAAAAGAAGAAGCACAAGATGGAAGAGGATCTTTTGGCTTCGTATTTCAATTTTTAGAAATGGAGATCTTGAACTATGAAAAACAAAAAGAAATGCTGGCAGAACAAGAAGGGCAGGACAACAAAGAAGCCATCTTTAATGACCATGCAATTTTAAGCGAGGTAAAAAAGGGAAAGAGGGGAAAGGGAGTTAAAAACTTAAGCACTGAAGCAACAACCCAAAAAAGAGTAATTTGAAAAGTAATCATAATATCAGGAAGAAGCAGAAGGGAAAATCACAGAAGGGAGAATTAGGATAGAAAAGGGAATAAAAAGGGGAGGGAGAAGAAGAGAGGGAAGAGGGAAAGGAGAAGAAGCTACAAAAGACAGAAACAAGATACAGAAGTACAGAAAGAATGTACAAGAATTAAGGGTATATACCTATTTAAAAGACACAGAGACAATGGTTAAAATTTAACTTAAGGAGAGGATTCTGCAAGGGTGCATGGGATAGCATTGTGCATTGTTATATAATATGTTACATGATTAAAGTTATAGAAAAAAATTATATTTATGTGTATTGGAATATTTGTTTGTAAAGAGAATAAGGCTCTCAATGATTTAAAAAGAACGTTTAAAAAAACTGAAAAGAAACATGGAAGAATTTTATCAGTTGATAAGATGAACTTGAATTAGAATAAGAACTTTATTGACTACTGTTAATAACTATTGTTTAAGCCCCTGTCACACTGCACCAATGGATGCAAAGAGGATGTAAAACGGACAAAAAAGCTTGCCATCCGTTGGTTAACGCGATGTATCTGTTCTGTACTCACTGCATACGTTTTGCTTCCTCTCTATCCATCCAGCATCCGTTTATGGACGTTTCATCCGCTCAGAAAGTTTTGAGCTGCTCAAAACTTTTGCGCGGAAAATGTATCCAATTCGTCCATTCTGCATCCGCTAGGCATCCGCTAGGCATCCATTCTGCATCCATAACGCATCCGCTAATTTCCGCTAGGAAATTCCGCTAGTTCTGCATCTGCGCAACTCGCACCTGCTCGGACGCAGGGAGGAAGCGGAACGGATGCAGAATGGATGCAGAACGGATGCAGAATGGATGCCTAGCGGATGCAGCACAGAAACAAAGCATTTAAAATGGAAAAAACGTTCACAGAGGGGACCTATCTCGGATATTAAGGATGTCTAGAGGATGCCTAGAGGATGCAAAGAGACACCTTGGGGAAAACCTATACTGCCTATAAAAAGGGGGAGCAACTCACCTGGATCTCACTTTCAGCCCAGCAGCCCAGCTGTGCAGACCTCTGCAGCCTTCATCTGACTCTTGCTCTTCCACAGCATTCAGTCATGTCCACCATGGATTGTAACACAGTCCTTTTGGCAGCTACCATTGTTCTGCAACAGTGCGAAGCCATCTACAGGCTCTGTGAACTCTACTACGGGAAGAAAAAGAGGTGGCCAAGAAGCGTCTGGGTACGAAGATGGTTCGCCAGAAGAGCAGAGGACGGACTGTACAACAAGCTGATGGTGGAGCTCAGGAACGAAGACACTCGGGCATTCCAGAACTTCATGAGGATGCCTCCAGCCATGTTTGACGAAGGTGTGCAGCGGCTGACACCCAGGTTGACCAAGGCAAACACCAACTGCCGGCCCAGCCTGGAACCTGGGCTCAAGGTGGCACTCACTCTGCACCACCTGGCCTCAGGGACCACATAAATGAGCATCCAGTACGGCTGGAGAGTGCCACACAACACCATCAGCATTGTGGTCAGAGAAGTGGTGCAGGCCATCATCGAAGAGTACATGGAGGAGCTCCTCCAGTACCCCTCCACTGAAGAAGGATAGAAGAAAGTTGCAGAGCAGTGGTATCAGAGGTGGAACTTTCCCCACACCGTTGGAGCCATTGATGGCAAGCACTTGGCCTGCAAAGTGCCAGCCAACTCAGGGTCTTCTTATCACAACTACAAGGGCTTCTTCAGCATCATCCTCTTTGCCATGGTGGATGCTGACTACAAGTTCATGTACATCGATGCTTCAGGCAACGGCTCATCTTCAGATGCCCAGGTATACAACGCCAGTCACCTCAAGGAGGGGCTGGAAGGCAGCCTCATCATGGGCTTCCCAGATCCAGACCCCCTGCCCAACAACACGCAAGATGTGTCCTACTTCATCATGGGGGGTGACACCTTCTCCCTCAGAATCTACCTCATGAAGCCCTACACCTCCAAATGCCTCACCCGTGAAGAGAGGATCTTCAACTACAGGCTGTCCAGGGCAGGGTGGGTGGTGGAGAACGCCTTTGGCATCCTGGCCAACAAGTCCCAGGTACTTCTCACCACCATGCAGCATCACCCAGAGACTGTGAGGAGCATCATGAAAGCTTGCATCCTGCACAATTTCATGTGCACCCGGCTACCCAGTTTTGCAGAACAGGCTCGTAGACCTCGAACAAGGCAATGGGGACATGGAGCCTGGGGAATGGAGGCAAGGGCGAAACCTGACAGACACTGAGGATGTGCAAGGCCCCAACAGAGCCTCACGTGAAGGGAAGAAGCAGCGCAACCTCCTGAGACACTGGTGCAACTGCCCAGCTGGAGCAGTGGAGTGGCAAGACAGGATAGTAGATGCTTAATGATTACTTCCTTCAGCCTGTCTCATCACACGGATGAGATTGGGCCATGTATGTTGAGTGGCCCTACAATGAACAGGGCATTTAATAAAGAGTTGTGTTTATGTTGACATGTGTGGATGATTGATTACATTGTTATTGATAATAAAGGGCCATAGGTGTGGCACCTGGGAGGGTGGACCATCCAGTCCCACTATGCTTGCACTGGAGGTTTATCTATCCCACAGCTACTACCCATCCCAGAGGTATCCCTGCCCATCCCACAGCTATTCCCCATCCCAAAGGTATCCATGCCCATCCCACTGCTATCTTACCCATCCCACAAGCATGCAAAGGCTTAAACCATTTCTAAAAGTTTCCACCAAGACTTTATTAAAAAAAGAAATGAAGCAAGTGTATGAATCAAAAATAGACTTTATTAACAACAAGCTATAAAACAAAAATGAGTCTCTTGGACTCCTCTTGGTCGCTCAGTCTCAGGGGTGAAGGGTCCAGGTGCTGTGGAGGTGGCTGGTGCTGGAGTGCTTGTCATCAGCTCCTCCAGAAGCAGAAGGAGCAGAAGACCCAGCCCCAGAAGAATGAGCCCGTGCTGCAGAAGCCCCAGCAGAACCAGAGTGAGGGCCAGGGGGCGGGATGGTAGCCCTGTCCCTCTTGCAAGGGCTGGCAGCAGATGGCTGAGGCTTGCTGTTCTTCCGCATGGTTGTGGGGTTGCTGGCTGGCAGGGAGGCTGGCAGGAACCAAGGCTGGCAGGAAGGCTGGCACCAAGGCATGCACCAAGGCTTGCAGGAAGGGTGGCAAGGAGGCAGGCACCAAGGCTGGCAGGAAGGCTGGCAGGCAGACAGGCACAAAGGTTTGCAGGCAGGCAGGCACCAAGGCTGGCAGGAAGGCTGGCAGGCACAAAGGCTGGCAGGAAGGCTGGCACCAAGGCTTCCAGGAAAGCTGGCAGGCAAGCAGGCACCAAGGCTGGCAGGCACGCAGGCACCAAGGCTTGCAGGAAGGCTGGCAGGGAAGCAGGCAGCAAGGCTGGCAGCCAGACTGGCTGGCAGGAAGGCTGGCAGGCAGGCAGACAGCAAGGCTGGCAGGGAGGCTGGCAGGCAGGCAGACAGCAAGGCTGGCAGCAAGGCTTGCAGCCAGGCATGCAGGCAGGGCAGGCAAGGCTGTCAATCCATCCAGTAGCAGGTCTTTCCTCTGAATGGTGACCTGCTTCTGAGCTGCTTCCCTTATATCCACGGGGCTTACGCAATGCATCCTCCCCGCATGCGCAATTAACGCGAGGCATCCGTTAGGCTTCCGCTGTACATCCTCTGGGCTTCCACTGTGCATCCGCTTCATCCGCTCTGCATCCGCTCTGCATCCGCTGTATCCATTCCGCATCCGCTTTGCTGCGGTCCCCCGGAAGCCTTGCGGATGTGCCATCCACTTCCATCCACTCTGCGTCCTCCCCGCATCCGTTCCTTTCCATGTTATCTGCTCCAGTTATGCAAATTTTCGGTCCTTCTGAGAGCGGATAACAATGGATGGAACATTTTTCTCATCTGTTGTGTCCTTTTTACTTACGTTTTGCATCTGTTGGGCAGTGTGACAGGGCCTTTAGGTTTTTTATTTAAAGATGATAATAAGTAAAATATGAAATATAGATGATTAAAGTGAAAGACAACTGATATTATTGGGTAATATTTGTTAAAAGAAATAGAAATGTAAAAGATTGTTGTTAATATTAATGGCAGAGCTGGACTTGAATAGAATAATTATTCCATTTACTATTGTTATACATATATACGCAGATATATATACATATATACTTTTTTCTTTTAAGAATTTAGTGTATATTTTAAGGGAATGTACCAAGCAGAATTCAATTGAAAACAGGTATATGTTATAAAATAGAGGTTAGAAAATGAATGTTAAGGCCCTGTCACACTGCCCAACGGATGCAAAATGGACACAACGGACGAGCAAAATGTTCCATCCGTTGTTATCCACTCTCAAAAGGGGCAAAAATTTGCATAACCAGAGCAGATAACACGGACGTGGGGAGGACGCAGAGCGGATGGAAAGCGGATGTGGAACGGAAGCCCAGCGGATGGAAGCAGATGGGAGCGGATGGCACATCCGCAAGGCTTCCATGGGGCCTCAGCAAAGCGGACGCGGAACGGATGAAGCGGATGCACAGCGGATGCACAGCGGATGAAGCGGATGCACAGCGGAAGCCTAACGGATGCCTGGCGTTAATTGTGCATGCAGGGGGGATGCATTGCGTAAGACACGCGGATATAAAGGGAAGCAGCTCGTACATGGCCAGCATTCAGAGGAAAGACCTGCTGTAAGATACATCGAGTCGTTGCCTGCCCTGCCTGCATGCCTGCCTGCAAGTCTTGCTGCCAGCCTTCCTGCCAGCCTGCCTCCAAGCCTCCTGGCCAGCCTCCTTGCCAGCCTTGCCCTCTGCCTGCCTGCCAGCCTTGCTGCCAGCCTGCCTTCCAGCCTCCCTGCCAGCCAGTCTGCCTGCCAGCCTTGGTGCCTGCCTGCCTGCATGCCTTACTGCCAGGCTTCCTGCCAGCCTTGGTGCCAGGCTTCCTTCCAGCCTTGGTGCCAGCCTTCCTGCCAGCCTTGGTGCCAGCCTTCCTGCCAGCCTTGGTGCCTGCCAGCCTCCTTGCCAGCCTCCCTGCCAGCCTCCCTGCCAGCCAGCAACCCCACAACCATGGGGAAGAAGCAAAAGTCTCAGAAACCTGCCACCATCCCTGGCAAGAGGGACAGGGCCACCCTCCCGCCCCCTGTCCCTGACTCTGCTTCTGCTGGGGTTTCTGCTGCTCAGGCTCGCTCTTCTGGTGCTGGAGCTTCTGCTGAAGCTGCTCCTGGCGGTGGTGCTTTTGCTGCTGCATAATCTGCTGAAGCTGCTCCGGGTCCTGCTGGTCCTGCTGGTCCTGCTCGTGCTCCTGGACTTTCTCGTACTTTCTTGTACTGCACATGCTCCTGGTCTTGCTCGTCCTGCTCATCCTGCTCGTTCTCCTGGTCCTGCTCGTGCTCCTGGCCTGCTGGTGCTGCTGGTGCTGCTGGTGCTGCTGCTGCTGCTGATGATGATGATGATGATGATCATCCTGCTGCTGCTTCTGCTGCTGCTGCTGCTGATGATGATTATGATCCTGCTGGTGATGATGATGATGATGATGATGATGATGATGATGATGATGATAAAGATGATCCTGCTGGTGATGATGATGATGATGATGATGATGATGTTGATCCTGCTGGTGCTGCTGCTGCTGGTGGTGTGGAGGAGCAGCCCCTACCACCTGGGAGCCCCTCTGATGAGGGCCCATCTGGTCCTACCAAAGGGAGGAAGAGTCGTATGCGGGAACAGGAGAGGAGGCAATACTTCATCGAGGAGGAACACGAGGATGAGGTGCTAGAGTGGCTGAGAGAGAATGACTATCTGTGGCGGAAGGGACACCGGCTGTACAGGGACACCAAAAGGAAGCAGGCTGCTTGGAGAGAAAAGGCGGAGAGTATGGGCTACACTTCGGAGGTGCTCCTCGGCTGGTGGAAGCACATGCACACCTGGTACGGGAAGCTGCACGTGAAGAAATCTGGCCAGGCCACGGTTAAGCTGACGGACAGAGAGACCTATGTCATGGCCAGGTGCAGCTTCCTGGAGGGTGAGATCCGCCACCAAGGAGCAGCAGAAGCCCCTCTGTCTACCCTCTCTCTCCGGCAGCCTGCTGAGACCCAGTCCTCTTCCGGTCGAGAGTCAGTCCCTGTCTCCAGGGAGGTATCTGTGGAGCGTGCCGTGGCGGAGAACCCGCGGACAGGTGTTGTAACCGTGGTGGAGCGCGTGGAGGACTCCCTGGTGCAGTGGGAGAAAGGACACATCGAGTCCATCACAGTCGTATCCTCATCCACCACCCCCAGCTCCGCCTCCACAGAAAGGCAGAAAGGCAGACAACAGGAGGGGCAGAGCCACACTGTCCTGCTGGAGATCAGGAACACCATCCACACCAGTATAGATCTCCTCTCTCAGCTGGTCAACACCGACTCCTCATCCTCCAACCGCAAGCCCTTCCTCACCTATGTCAACCAGATCCTCAAGAAAATGGAGGAACCCCAGTACCAGGTGGTGAAGGACCAGATCACCGAGCTGCTTCACAACCCTCCAGATCCAAAGGAACCTGCTCCCGCCCAGTCCAGGTCTGTTCCTCCACCCCAGGTGATGTCCCTCCCATTCCAAGGCTTCCCACAGCCCCTCACTTACCAGGGCTACGGCTACCAGGAGGTCTAGCAGCACAGGCAGCAGCCCCTCCCAGTCCAGGCACAGAGTCATCGGACGACACCGTTGCCACCGGTTCCACTGATGCAACCGATGCCACCCACAACAATGATGACAACGATGACAACGATGCCACCCATGCCAGTCCTCACCCAGCTACAGACCAGACAGCCCCACTACACTACTCCTTCCTCCACCCCACAGCCAAGCCCGGCCTCAGTACATCTCTCATCAGTACTGGGGCTGACACCCCATGGCTTGGAGGAAGGACCTCTCAGCATCGCATGTCTGAGCCAGCTTCCTCAACACACCATCCCCTGTTGTCCCCTTGGGGCCAGGCACCCCAATGACGATACAGACCAGCACTCCAGCACCATCCACCTCCACAGCACCTGGACCCTTCACCCCTGAGACTGGGCACACCTCCGAGTGACCAATAAAAGTGCCAGAGACTGGGTAGCTGGCTACCTGTGGACTTTATTTGGACACTTGACTTGGGTCATTTTTGTTTTACAGCTTGTAGTTCAATAAAGTTTATCTTTGATTCACACACTTGCTTCATTTCTTTTTTTTGTAATAAAGTCTTGGTGGAAACTTTTAGAATTGGTTTAAGCCTTTGCATGCTTGTGGGATGGATTAAGATAGCAGTGGGGTGGGCAGGGATACCTTTGGGTTGGGTTAAGATAGCTGTAGGATAGATAAACCTCCACTGCAAGCATAGTGGGACTGTATGGTCCTCCCTCCCAGGTTCCACACCTTTGGCCCTTTATTATCAATAACAATGTAAGCATTGATCCACACATTTGAACATAAACACAACTCTTTATTAAATGCCCTGTTCATTGTAGGCCCATCCAACATACATGGCCCAATCTCATCCGTGTGATGAGACAGGCTGAAGGAAGCACCCATTAATCATCTATCACCCTGTCTTGCCACTCCACCGCTCCAGCTGGGGAGTTGCACCAGTATCTCAGGAGGTTGCGCTGCTTCTTCCCTTCACATGAGGCTCTGTTGGGGCCTTGCACATCCTCAGTGTCTATCAGGTTTTACCCTTGCCTCCATTCCCCAGGCTCCATGTCCCCATTGCCTTGCTGGAGGTCCACGAGCCTGTTCTGCAAGACTGGGTAGCGGGTGCGCATGAGATTGTGCAGGATGCAGCAAGCTTCCACGATCCTCCTCACGGTCTCTGTGCGATGCTGCATGGTGGTGAGAAGTACCTGGAACCTGTTGGCCAGGATGCCAAAGGCGTTCTCCACCACCCGCCTTGCCCTGGACAGCCTGTAGTTGAAGATCCTGTCTTCACGGGTCAGGAGTCTGGAATTGTATGGCTTCATGAGGTCAGTTCTGAGGGAGAAGGCGTCATCCCCCATGATGAAAAAGGGCACATCTTGTGTGTTGTTGGGCAGGGGGTCTGGATCTGGGAAGCCCATGATGAGGTTGCCTTCCAGCTCCTCCTTGAGGTCACTGCCGTTGTATACCTGGGTATCTGAACATGAGCCACTGCCTGAAGCATCGATGTACATGAACTTGTAGTCAGCATCGACCATGGCAAAGAAGATGATGCTGAAGAAGCCCTTGTAGTTGAAATAAATGGACCCCGACTTGGGTGGTGTTTTGCCATCTATGGCTCCAACGGTGTGGGGGAAGTTCTACCTTTGATTCCACTGCTCTGCAACTTTCTTCCATCCTTCATCAGTGGAGGGGCACTGGAGGAGCTCCTCCATTTATTCTTCGATGATGGCCTGCACCACTTCTCTGACCACAATGCTGATGGTGTTGTGTGGCACCCTCCAGCCGTACTGCATGCTCCTGTAGGTGGTCCCTGAGGCCAGGTTGTGCAGTGTGAATGCCACCTTGAGCCCAGGTTCCAGGCTGGGCCAGAAGTTGGTGTTTGCCTTGGTCAACCTGGGTATCGGCCACTGCACAACTTCATCAAACATGGCTGGAGGCATCCTCATGAAGTTCTGGAATGCCCGAGTGTCTCCATTCCTGAGCTCCACCATCAGCTTGTTGTACAGTCCATACTCTGCTCTTCTCCCGATCCATCTCTGGACCCAGATGCTCTTGGCCGCCTCTTTTTCTTCCCGTAGTAGAGTTCACAGAGCCTGTAGATGGCTTTGCACTGTTGCAGAAGGATGGTGGCTGCCAAAAGGACTGTGTTACGATCCACGGTGGACATGACTGGATGCTGTGGAAGAGCAAGAGTCAGATGAAGGCTGCAGAGGTCTGCACAGCTAGGCTGCTGGTCTGAAAGTGAGATTCAGGTGAGTTGCTCCCCCTTTTTATAGGCAGTACAGGTGTCCCTTTGCATCCTCTAGGCATCCTCTAGGCATCCTCTAGGCATCCTTAATATCTGAGATAGGTCCCCTCTGCGAACGTTTTTTCCATTTTAAATGCTTTGTTTCCGTGCTGCATCCACTAGGCATCCGTTCTGCATCTGTTCCGCGTCCGTTCCACTTCCTCCCTGCGTCTGAGCGGATGCGAGTTGCGCATATGTGGAACGGATTCCTAGCGGATATAGCGGATGCGTAATGGATGCGTAGCGGATGCGTAGCGGATGCAGAACAGACGAATTGGATACATTTTCCATGCAAATGTTTTGAGCAGCTGAAAACTTTCTGAGCGGATGAAACGTCAATAAACGGATGCTGGATGGATAGAGAGGAAGCAAAATGGAGGCAGTGAGTACATCGCGTTTTCCAACGGATGGCAAGCTTTTTTGTCCATTTTACATCCTCTTTGCATCCGTTGGTTCAGTGTGACAGGGGCTTTATAACTGTAAAGATGAAACTTAAATTTTTAAATAAGATTTGAAAAAAGATATAAAGGTGTTACACTCTAGTCTAGTAATTACAGGGGAAAATTTGTTTTATGAGAAAAGATAATATGAAATTGCAAACAGGACAGATGAAAGTATAAAAACATTGGTTAGAAAGATTTTAAAATTAGAAAAAGATATGTAATTTAATTAAAAAAGGAATGAGATAATTGAAAATAAGACTATAGGAAGTAAAGAAAGGGAAAAGCTATTGAAGAAATTGTGAAAATAGTTATAAGATATGGATTAGAATGTGTAAGATAAATATGTATTGAGTTTATGTCTGTATGGAAAAGTGATAATCCAGGGACATGCTGCTCTCAAAAAAAGATATTTTATTTGTATTTGTATGTTTTGTGAAAACTTAAATAAAACTTTTATTTTAAAAAAAGTTTTAATGTTAATGATTAGTAAAAAATCTTGAGAATGGTGACAAAAACCCTTCAGCCTTCTTACCTCAGTAAGTACATTAAGGCACAATCTCTTTAAAGCTTTTAAATCTAATTTCCCCGAGCTGTTTACAGCACAAACTACAAACCTATTTCTTAGATAAGTCAGCAATGATCTCCCTCATCTGTTGATTTTTTGAGTACAGATATATCTCATCCTTTCTTACTCTCAGCAGAGTCTCTCCATGTAAATAAAAATCAAATATTAAACTCAGTCTGTTAAAATTCAAAGTTTTAAAGGATAAAAACAAAAGATGAGATTAAGGATAACATTTGCACATCTGTTTTATGAAAATATATTAACATTTGTTTGATGCTGTGCTCCAAAGGCTTTATTCAAACACTGAAAGTAGAAAATAGTTATCCCAAGAGGACAGGGAAGTATAAAACTTTAAGAAGTACCTATGTATGCACCATTGGAAGGTTTTTTTTTTTTGGGGGGGGGGGAAGGGGAGTAACCTTAGGAATTCTAAAGTTCTATCTGATTCATCTGATTCAACAGGGATGTCAAACTCACGGCCCACAAGCCAGATGTGTCAAGTACTGGTACCATCCCCCCCCCCGGTTTAGCAAAGGGGAAAAAAGCCCCGATATGTCACATGACGCTTGACATGTCACATGAATGTGAGGACACAAGTTTGACACCCTTGACCTAGAATAATAATTTCATCCACTGCATTTATAATAATTTCATCCAGTGAATTTTGAGAAATAGTTCTAAATTAATCAATGTATCACCAGAGTGCTTGATGTACAGGTAATTTCATCCAGTGAATTTTGAGAAATAGTTCTAAATTAATCAATGTATCACCAGAGTGCTTGATGTACAGGTAATCTTTGTTAATGACTGGTTCATTTAATTTAATGACCATTTGCAGTTATGATAGTAATAAAAATATAACTTTGTGACCAATCCTTTAATTTATAACTAGATCTGTAAAGCAAAGAAAAACTGAAGTAAGATCATAAGCACTGCTTGGTTTTACTCATCAGTGCAATTGCGGTCACTAAAGGACCTATTGTAAAATTAGGCTGAAAGTATCTGAGAAAAAAATGGTCTCAGGCTAAAAGTCATTGACTGCACAATTCAACAACTCAAAGAAAAGAAAGATGAGCTAAACCATATATGGCTTTACATGGGGCCCTAAAATATCTAGAGATAATCTTATCAATAGTTTGTGGTTCTTCATATAACAGGAAGATATTTCAAGAAGATGCTTGGCTGAAAAATCTGTAGAGACCTCTTTGATGCTATGCATCATTTAAAAAAGCTATTCATCACCTTCGAAACCAGAACAAAAATAACTTGAAAGTTGCTTACTTTTTCTGAAATCCTTATGATGCCAACAATTTTTCCTTTCATACCACATTTTGCTCAATCACTTTGACCCAATTCAGCAAAACTACTTCATAGTTATTAATTTTTGGAATTAAAAAGAACCTGGAAAGAATGTCAAAAATAATCAAAAGGAAAGCAAGAGATGAAAAATTGTATGGTTTTTCTACAACTAGCTACCACTATGTTCTGAAACAAATTAAGTACTGAAAGAAATTGAGAACAAAAAGGAAATGTTTATTTGTGGATGACTTAATATTGATTTTATCAATATTCAGAAGTCGTGACCTGAGATATGAACAGCATGAATATTTACCATATGATAAAATTAATCGTAATGTGGGTTTGAAAAATCATTTTATTAAATATACCATATTAAAATATGGAATAGACATAAACACAGTTCATATTCAAGAACACCTTTATGGATTTCAGCTCAAGATCTTAGATGATATTATAGAAGATAAATGACAGATAAAAATAAGTGGTAGACGTACCAGGTTTTATTGGAAAAATTATCAGGGAGAATTTAAAATCAAATCAAGTTAACAGTTAATAGCAGAAGGAGGATATAGTTCTTACCCCATTTACAATTTTCTAAAGATTTAAAATTGGTAAAAAGACTTATGGAATGGATCATTGCAAAAAAGAGTAACTAAGATGATTAAGGACCAAGAGACAAAAATATATGAAGTATGGGTATGGCCAATCTAGAGAAAAGAAGGACTGGGGTAATATGATAGCAGTATTCCAGTATTTTATATATATTATATAGAGATTATATAATTATATAATACAATCTATATATATATATATATATATATATATATATATATATATATATATATATATATATATATGGATCTTTGGTTATTCGGGTTTTCTCCTGCGTAGAATTGGAAGTATCTAGGCAACGTTTCAATGAAGTCTCATTCATCATCTTCAGGCTTGTTTCTTCAGCTCTATGCTTCTCAGAGTAATGTGAGCTTGCAGCTGCTTCTTCCTTTTAACTGCTAGTGGGAGTGTGACTTGATTGGGTGGGGGTTTGGCTGTGTTCTGATTGGTAGGGGGGTTGGCTGTGTTCTGATTGGCTGGGGGTGTGTTCTGCTTAGGTGGGGGCTTGGTTGTGCTCAGGTTAGTCTTAGTTACTGGGGGATTTGAGCTGGTGCCAGCTCAATATATATATATATATATAACCTCCCATCAAACCTTGATCCATACCAGTTTGCCTATCAGAATAACAGATCCACAGAGGATGCTATTGCAATGGTTCTCCATGTTGCACTGAACCATCTGGAGCATAGTGGGAGCTATGTAAGGATGCTTTTCGTTGATTACAACTCAGCTTTTAATACCATCATTCTGGATATACTGATCAAGATGTTGCTAGAATTGGGCCTCTCCTCTCACATTTGCTTTTGGATAAAGGACTTTGTTACTCCTTTGTTAGGATCGACAGCTATTTTTCCTCCACTCTTGCTCTCAGCACTGGCTCTCCACAGGGTTGTGTTCTGAGCCCCCTTTTGTATTCACTCTACACCTATGACTGCACTCCCTTTTGTCCCATCAACTCTATAATAAAATTTACAGATGACACCACATTGGTGGGACTCATATCAGAAGAAGACGAAACGGCCTATAGGTCAGAGGTTTTCAGACTGATCTTGTAATGCAAGAGTCATAACCTTGCTCTGAACATCAAAAAGACCAAATAATTGATTACAGACTTCAGACTATGCAAAGCAGAGCCTCTCACACTATATATCAATGGAGATTGTGTGGAAAGAGTTCATAATTTTAAATTTTTAGGAACTCCTATTTCCGACAAACTTACTTGATCAGTCCACACTATGGTCACTGCAAAGAAGGCCCAACAGCACCTGCACTTTCTGAGGCTGCTGAAAAAGAGTGGTCTGGGTGAGAAGTTGCTGGTTACTTTTTACCATTCTACCATCGAGAGCATTATGGCATACTGTGTAATGGTGTGGTATGCTGGATGCTTTGTAGTGGATAAGATGATGCTCCAGAGAGTTATAAACACAGCACAAAAAAAATCATTGGTTGCTCTCTTTTTTCTTTGAAAGAGATTGCGAAGACTCCTTCCTAGAGCACAAAAAATCTCCACAGACTGTTCTCATCTTGGTCATTCATATTTTGAATTGTTACCATCAGGGAGACATTATAGGTGTCTTAAAATGAGGACGATTAGACTGGGAAAGTGTTTCTTTTTCAAGGCAATAATTGCTTGAATCAAACAGTATATTTGTGATTTAGTTCTATATATAAAGTAGCATTTTAAACTATCTAACTTAATATATGTTTTAAATAGGTTTTAGACTAGGCTTATTATTTTTATTATTGTTATTGTTATTATTATTATACTTTTTAAATACTGTGTAGTGTGATTGTGATGTGGTGTTTTGCTGGAATAGCTTTCAAATTTCATTGTATTTTGAATGCAATGACAATAAAGATATTCTATTCTATTCTATTTGAGGGACTGCCACAAAGAGGAGGGGTTGGGTCAGCTTATTTTCCAAATCAACATTCAACTGATTAATAACAAATTGAAGCTGGAACTTTTCATTTTAGGATCAATTGAATAAACAATTAGAGAAAAGTCATGGAATATTATTTAATATATATTCTATGCAGCAAGCTTATTGTATGTAGAGATGGAAAGACTCAATATTAGTCACAATGGAGGAAAGGTTGGTGAAGATTGATAGATTTTGCTGATATGGATAAATTGACTTCTTTGATAGAGAAAAGACGTTGTCTACATTTATTGGTAACTCAAAGTTTTCTATGGACTTTTGCATAAAAATGAACATGATGTAATTTTAGAGAAAGAGTTTTAGAGAGAGAGTAAAATGCATTTTTAGTTTTAATGGATGCAAAAAATACTGGAAGCAGCTTCTTTATATATTCTTTCTTTGCTATTTTTCTTCATCTTTTTTCTTTCCTGAACTTTTTCTGTTCTCATTTATTTCTTTTCTTCTTTTTTACATTCTATTACTTTGTGATAGTTTTATTTCCTTGTTTAAAATTTTAATAAAAATATATATAAAAAGGGAACAAAAAAGCACAAAAACTGCACCAGGTAGTTGTAGAATAATAATTCTTAGTAATTACTACATTTAGCTTTAAGACATTGGATCCTGAAAATAGTTTCTAAAATAAAAATAATATTTGTGTGTTTATGTGAGTCTGGATTACTATGCACTTGCAAATAGCTATCTTAATAACGAAGACAACATGCCCTTTTCAAGTGAAGAAGCTCTTTGCAAAATACTAAATTCCATGATTCTTCTAGCTAAAACAAGCTATATCAGAAAATTATCTTTATAATTTAAAAAAAAACCATAAGGAAAATTGCACTAGATCATATTATATTTGACCTGTCCAGTCATATATTATACCATTCATTTGGAACATACTTTCCAGTAGGAGATATTTTCCCTCTTAATAGTTTATAACAGGTTTTCAATGCTTTTTCCTTTTCTTGGTGGTTGCCATTCTGTTCATTATTAGAATAAATTATAACACCTGTGGATTGTTTGTTAGCCTACAGCAATTATTGGGTCTCTAAGCTGTAATGGTTTGAATTTGCTACAAGAAATAGTCTCCTGAAACTCTTCTAGTTCAAAACAAACTGTAGAATGGAAACAAAAATTAATAATTTTAAAAAATGCTTTGTGAGACTAATCTTTGTTAAATACATAAATTTGCACTAATAGAAACCCCTAAACATAATGAAACTTCATCACCTCTTTGTGTGTGTGTTTGTGAGATGAAAGATGCAAGGAAAAATCATAGAGGAGGAGGAGGAGGAGGAGGAGGAGGAGGAGGAGGAGGAGGAGGAGGAGGAGATGAAGAAGAAGAAGAAGAAGAAAGCTGCTTTGCTCTTTTGGAACTTATTTCACACTAAATATGTCAAGAAATATATTTTGATTTGTTATAAGAGAAATTGATGAAATTAATTCACAGAAATATATTCATTTAATTTTACTAGTAAAAGCCTATGAGGCAAAAACTGTGAGCCTTCACATGACTAAAAAACAATAGTCATGTGAAGTCATTAAAATGAGTTCAAAATGACTTAACAAATAGTCATTAAAACAAGTTCATATGGAAGTCAAAATGTTTGCTTCCAAACTTCAATGTGCTGGATCTAATTTAAGAATTTATGGCTGAATTCATATACACTATTGACCACTGACTAAGATCAACAATTCAGCGGGACTTACTATACTTCTCAACTAATATGTGCAGAATTGATATGTACTATGAATAGCAATAGCAATAGCACTGCTTCACAATGCTTTGCAACCTCTCTAAGCAGCTTATAGAGTCAGCATCTTGCCCCTAACAATCTGGATCCTCATTTTACTGGGAAGGATGGAAGGCTGAGTCAACCATGAGCCTATGAGAACCGAAATGCCAAATTGCTGGCAGGCAGCAAGCAGCAGAAATAGTCTGCAGTACTGCATTCTAACCATTGCACCACCAAAATTCAAGGAAAGTGCAATCTTAAACATATATTCAGAAAAAACTGCCAAAGAGCCAGTGAAATGTAGCCTCAAATTAAAATAAAATGAGTTTTATACTTATTTCAAACTTCATTTATCATAGTCACTTGAATATATAGAGTAGGTTTATGCATGAATGCAGTTAGAATGTGTTTTACTCAATTTTCTATTCAATTCAGTCACTGCTGCCTGTGTATTTAAATTTTCTATACTGGTAGAAGGAAGTAGAATACAAATATTCTCCCCATTTGGATGGGAAGCTCACACTTTTACTAAATTTGTCCTCCAACTTCACTGCCATATTGAATAACACATAATACCAAGCCATAGTTTAATCATAATTATTCAATAAACTATGATTAGCTGGATTCACTCAATACGTTACAATTGTGGCTGCCTGGAAATTTCAGTGAAATTCAGGGGTGGGATTCTACAGGTTCGCACCTATTCGCTAGAACCGGTTGTTAACAATCTAAGCAGTTCGGAGACCCGGTTGTTGGAAGAAATTACTGGCCTAATCCTGTAAGGAAGGCAGGAAGGCAACATTCTGGTGTTTCTTACAGAAACTGCCTCTCCATTAACCCTTATTACATTCTTGGCAGGAGTAGACTTCCTGTCTCAGGAACATCTCTGGATTTTTTCCCCCTCCTTTGCTTGTACTTTGTTTATGTGGAGTGACCATTCAAAGTTACAATACCACTGAAAAAAGTGACTTATGACAATTTTTCACACTTACGACCTTTGCAACATCCCCACAGTCATGAGAGGCCAGACAAGGAGATGCGTGCTTTGATGTGAGTGATATTGAGTTGGTCACGACCAGACAATAACATGACCACCAAGCCACACCCACCAACTAAGCCACAGCCACAGAACCAGTTGTTAAAAAATTTGAATCCCACCCCTGATGAAATAGTGTGATATAGTGATTCTACTACTGTTAAATATAATCAAGTTCCTGAAATAACTCCTTCTCTGAAGCCAACAAGACCTATTCAGATATGACTCCATATTCTTTGTCAAGTTTCCTGTAATATATCATGAAATTAACCATTTATACATAAAAATGTCAACAATTAAATGTGATGATAAATTTGTCATTCCCAACAATTGGGAGCACATAATCAACCTAATTTGGGTTTGGGGGTTAAGCAAGATTGAGCCTGTATGGAGGGAAAATGATGGAAGGAATTCAGGATTATATGGTTAGATTTTAAAAATGTCAAAAAACATCTACTTAGAAGAAGTCACTGTTGCCCAAAAACTTCAACCAGAGGTACAGACCACTCTGTTGCTGAAGTCGTATTTCCTGCAGTCAAGTCTGGTGCAATTAATCTTGAGTTTGGTGCGATTAACCTTGAGTACCTATTGTTTGCTCTTGTGTTGTTATGGTTGAAGCTGAAGCATTCATTGATAGGTAGGACATTGCAATGTATGATTTTATATACTATACTTAGATTGGACCGAAGGCGGCATAGTTTTCAGTTTTCTAGGTCTAGAATTTCGAGTCTGGTGGCAGAAGGTATTCTGCAATGAGTAGAGGAATGGAGAACATCACTTGCATCGGTGGCCTATGGTGGCCTGAGTGCTTGCACAACCCTCCTGAGCTCCTTTGCTGTTTCCAAGGTGGTCCCATGGGCCAGATCTAATGACCCCATGGGCTGGATACAGCCTGCAGGCCTTGAGTTTGACACCCCTGGTCTTGAACAATTGTGAAATTTGGGAGTTAGGTAGACCATGAAGGACAAATTACCAATTTATTCCATAATCATCATGGCAGCATATTCCATCTATTTGTGCAATATAGTGCAGTATAGGAACAGAAGGAAAGAGACTGCATGATTATGTCATGATGCACGTTACATTGTTTTGGCAGAATGGTACCTAAGGCTATCTGGGTCTGAAGATAGCCTAATGATAAAAGTAATGCACTGATTAGAATAGGAAGAAAAGTTTTGGAAGTGCTTACAAATTTGGACTTGCCAAAAATATAGCAACAAAGAATGGATTGCTTTATTGTGGAAAAAATGATTACTTCACTCATTTAAAAATATGCCAACAAATAAAGAAGACTTTTTTTAACATTATGAATTCTTTATCTCTCTCCCAGAATCAGATGCCAAACTCTTAGTGAGAAAAATCTTGTATTAACTTTGAATATGCAGAATTTAAGCAAACTAATGATACATATATATTGGCAAAAATGTTGACATTACATGGAATGCTGGCAACTTTAAAATTACAAAGGAAAAATTGTACTTCTGCTGGTTTATTTATATCACTTTCATTTATTTAGAAAATACATGTGGTTGTGTATTTTACACGTAACAATTCAAGACAATTCACAGCCACATTCCATAAAAACAGAATCAACAAAAATTCATAAAACTCTACAAAAACCATCATATATACCAGCACCCCAACATCTCATACACTATATTAGCCCTTTGGCCTGTGCATTTTTTCCTCTATCATGTCTACATGCCACTAAATGTCCGGTCCCACTGGCCAACGGATGCAAAACGTATGCATAAAGGACACAGCAGACAAGCAAAATTTCGGGGGTGGCTCCATCTGTTGTCATTCGCTCTGAAAAGTGGCAAAAATTTGCATAAACAGAACAGAAAAGAACAGACGTGGGTTGCATGTAGTGGGGATGTTAAATGGATGTTCATAGGAAGCCTAGCGGATGAAAGTGGATGGAAGCGGATGACATCTCCGAAGGGGTTCCGGGGGAGAATTTCAAAGTGGACGCATAGCGGAAAGGGCGGATGCATAGCAGATGAAGCGGATGCATCACGGCCGCCTATAGGAAACAAAGGGGATGTCACGCAGATGTATATCAGATGCAAAGCGTTCACTGCGCATGCGGGGAGTATGAATTGCGTCAGCTCCATGGATATAAAAGGATGCAGCACGCATGCAGTCAGCATACAGGGGAAAGACGTGCTACCACATACATCTTGCAGGAACACCATGGTTCGTCAGTCAGGCAAGAAGAGGAAGCCCGGGCCTACTTGTTCAAGCCCTGGCAAGGTGAAGAAGGCCAGAACCAGCATCCCACCTCCTGGCACTGACTCTGAAGCTGCTGCTGCTGCTGCTGCTGCTGCTGCTTCTGCTGCTGCTGCTGCTGTGGTGGGCCAGCCCCAAGGCCCTCAAAGCCCTGCTGCTGAATGCACTGCTGCTCAAGCGCCTGAAGGCCCTGCTGAAGCCCCTGCCAGAGGGAGGAAGAGGCAAGGGAAGCAGAAGGGAGAGAGGAAACAATACACCGTTTCCGAGGAACATGAGGATGAGGTGCTGGAATGGCAGAGGGAGAATGAGTACTTCTGGAGAAAAGGCCACAGACTGTATTGGGACACCAAGAAGAAGCAGGCAGCTTGGAGAGACAAGGCAGAGAGCCTGGGGTACACTGCAGAAGTACTCCTTGGATGGTGGAAGCACATGCATACCTGTTATGGCAAGCTACACCTCAAGAAATCCAGGCAGGCTGCTATCAAGCTCACTGACCGGGAGATGTACGTCATGGCCAAGTGCAGTTTCCTGGAGGGTGAGATCCACTACCGAGGAGCACCCCCTCTGAAACCCCTCTCCCTCAGACATCCCACAGACAGTCAGTCCTCTTCCAGCCAGGAGACAGCTACCTGTCCAGGCAGGTGTCTTCAGAGGGCCCCATGGCAGAGACCCCCCCCCCCGACAGCTGCACTCCCCATGCCGGCAGACTTGGAGGATCCTGTGGAGGATGATGCCCTGCTGTCACAAATGGAGGAAGAAGCAGCGGCCACCAGAGGCCAACCCACTCCAGAGGATGCAGGTAGAGAGGCAGATTGGAATGCCAGGACCACAGTGTGCTGTTGGAGATCAGGGACACAATGAAGACCAGCACAGAACTTCTTTCTCCACTGGTCCACTTGGACAGAGCATCCTCAGGCCAGAACACCTTCATCACCTATGTGACCCTGAGGGACCTGCCTGAGGCCCAATACCAGGTGATGAAGCAGAAGATCACAGCACTTCTGCACAACCCTCCAGGCCCAGCTGAAGCTGCTCCTACCCAGTCCAGGTCTGCCCCTCCATCCCAGGCGATGTCACAGCCCTTCCACGGTTTTCAACAGCCCCTCACCTACCAAGACTATGACTACCAGGACTTCCCACAGCAGAAGCAGAACTTCCCAGTCCAGGCCCAAGTTCATCGGATACCACAGATGCCAGTCCTCACCCAGCTGCAGACCAGACAGCCCCGCTACACTCCTCCTTCCTTCACCCAACAGCCAAGCTTATCAATGGACAATCTGTCATCAGTATTGGGCCTGACATCTCAAGTCCTTGATGAAGGGCCTCTCAACCTCACGGGACTGAGTCAGCTATTGGATAGCTTCCTGAACACACCATCCCCTGTTGTACCCTCAGGGTCAAGCACCCCAATGGTGCCTCAGACCAGCACTCCAGCCACAGCCATGTCCACAGTCCCTGCCCGCTTAATAGCTGAGACCATGGACATGACTCAAAGTGACTAAGAATAGTGTCAGAGACTGAGTTGTTTACTTCTTAAGTTTATCTTTGCTTAAGACACTTAATACAGTTTACTTGGTTCATTTTGCTTCTTTAATAAAGTCATAAAGTTTACCTAAGAATGTTAATAAAGGTTATCTTTGCTTAACACACTTAGTTTACTTGTTTCATTTTTTTTTACTTAATAAAATGTTGGTGGAAACTTTGAAAAAATGGTGAAGCCTTTGCATACTTGTGGGATAGATAAGGATAGTTGTGGGATAGATAAATCTCCAGTGCAACCATAGTGGGACTGTATGGTCCACCATCCCAGCAATCCAGATGATTTTCTCTCCCTTTTTAGAGAAAATATCGGTTGTCCGCGAGGTGTCCTTCTACATACTCTAGACATACTCCAGACATCCTAAATATACAAGATATATCCCAGATACAAACATTCTGTCCATCTATTTCTGTGCTCCTGATGCTGTGTAGACGTTCCATGTACCTTTCGTTTCCTCCCTCTTTCCATTTTCAGCTGCAGATGTGAGTTGAGGGGATGGCCAGGGGATGCAGAGAGGATACAGCGGACGTTTAATGGATGATAACGGACATAGAACGTTTGTTGCCCGTATATGTTACAGATGTACATTGTACGTGGCGGAAAGTTCATCTGTTCACAAAGTTTTGTGCAGCTCAAAACTTCTTGCGCGGATGAAATTGCAGTGGATGGATGCTCGACGGATAGAGCATATGAAACACATATGCAGTGAGTACACAATGGATGCATAGCGTTTTCCAACGGATGGGAAGCTTTTTTTAATGTTTTACATCCTCTTTGCATCTGTAAGTGCAGTGGGACCGGGCCTTAAGCCTACTTTCCAAAAGTACATACATGTTCTCCTAATTTAAAGAGTAGAATCATTAATATCACAGGCAAAGGCTTATTAGGGGCATAAATCATTTTATAGTTGAAGTATCTGATTTAAAACAAAAAGTTTATAATATTATATAAATTCAATGTAAAACAGACTAGCAACTATGGAAAATCAAAGCTACTTTACCCATAAAGACTGGTTAAGAATAAGATTTTTTTTTTTTTTGGCTGATCAAGCTTATCTGGAATATCTTTGGAACCCTGATGAAATAATGAAATGTGTTGATGAATGATATGAATATTATGTCGTACATTTCCAAGGACATTATTCCAGGCACAAATAGATGAATTTGTGAGTTTTCAAATTCTGCCTAGATAGATAAAATAAATCTAAGGCTAACTTCTTAATTAAAGAATAGATTCAAATTCTTCAATTTTCCTTTGAATAGTAATGTGATAGTAATGACAACAGTTAAATCTTTTGGACTGTTAAATGAGGGAGCAATATAACAAAGAGTGAAGATACCCTAAAAGAAAATTCTCTGGTAAACTTTTGAGAATAGTCTTCCCACACAGCTAAAAAATATCTTCAAATTTTACATTTGAAAAATAATGAGGGATGTGATATTGCTACTTGGGAATTTTAGTGGTGTCTAAATTATTTTCATGTGTGCTCTACCTTTCCCTGGACCTGTCATTAAAAAAACTAAGAATTCAAACTTGGAAAGTTGTGCCAGAGAGTAAGCTTTCTAAAATAATTGTTGGTACAACTGAAATATAAATTGGAACTATTATTGCTTATTTCTGCATGATTAGTTTTTATGCTTGAGTAAAGATAACATTTAAGAGTTACCCAAACATTCTGGATGGGTTTTAGTCATCTGAATTAATTGTGTCACTTCCCAAACTGTGAAGTCTGAAAGAAATAACATGTCTGCACTCACTTAATAAGCCCCATTGGGTAACACCATTTCCTATGATTTCTTCTATTGTGAAGACATAAGGCTGCCATTTCTTGGAGTAAGGAAATATATGTCAACATTTACAATATGGTTAATATGTATGACCATCAATATATTTGCAGCATCTCTTCCCACTATTTTGCTTGTGTTCTCATGAGGCCATCTATGATTTTCCCTGGCTTCTCGTTAGCCTTGCATATGGCTCTTTTATCATGTACTCAATTCTTTCTCAACATACCTATCTTGTAATATTATAAAGTCAAGGGCCTCTGCAAGCATTAACTGTCACTAACGCTGCTGAAAGGGCTCACAAGGGATCATAGAAATACATATGAAATAAAAGAAAAGCAGCATCCATTTTTTGTAATCAATTAATGTCCAACTGAGAAATAGCAAAAACAAATACAACAGCTTTGTCTGATAATGGCACACCCCAACACATGCAGACATTTATCAGACCAACATTTCAGAGGTGGTATTCAGCAAGTTCTGACCAGTTCTGAGAATGAGTAGCAGAAATTTTGAGTAGTTCAGAGAACCAGAAAATGCCTCCTCTGATTGGCCCTGCTCTCATCTATTCTCTGCTTCCCGAGTCCCATCTGGTCAGTTGGGTCTTTTTTTTATTGCCCTGCACAGGAGAACAGAGCTGAAAATCAAGTTATTGGGGTGGGGAGGGAATAGGGATTTTGCAGTATCCTTCCCCTGCCATGCCCACCAAGCCATGTCACACCAACTAAGCCATGCCCACAGAACTGGTAGTAATTTTTTTTGAATCCCACCACTGCAACATTTGATTTAGGTTTTGAGGCAAAAATCCTATAAAAGCAGCAATATTTGATATAGTAGGATATACTGAATATAAACACCCAACCAGCAATATGAGATGTTGAGATGCTTAGAGGACTAAGGTGAAGAGAAAGACAGGTGTGTGCAGATGGGGGGGATATAGTTAAATCAAACAAGGAACAAATTATATAGGTAGTATAAAATATATAAACTCTAAAACACTATAGTTCTTAATGAAATGTAAATAATCAAAGCCCAATTTACAAGAGGCACCTTATCATATCTGAAGAAAATAGAAGGAATGCAACAAGCAGTAGTAAGCTTTTTCTCTTGCCAGTCAATGTCAAAGGAAAACTCACAGCTGTCATTCAAATCCAGGCTGGTATTCAAGCACAAAAACATTCTCCTTATTCCTTGTCAAGTTTGGAGATTTTTTTTCAGCCTATGAAATCCTATGAATCAATACCTTAAGAAATCTGGGGTTCCATTCAGCTTGGTAAACTCACAAGGAACTTTTCAAGAAACTGAATTGTATTGCTGGAGTAGGAAATAACATTGCATGGATTTCTATTGATAGTCCTTGATACTCATCAGTCCTGTGAGCAGGATTAAGGATATTTTTTCTACCTGATTTCAAATGTCTCTCCCCACGCCTTCTTTCCCTTCCCCTCCTTCCCCTCCCCTTTCCTTCCATAAAGTAGACCAATTTTCCAAACTCCAAAACTCAGGTTTTTCAAGGCAAGAGTTCTTGACCTGCAAGTACAGCAACTTAACACATTTCATTAGCTCCTGACAATACTACAATTTGAAGGGCCTGTCACATAGGCCGACGGATGCAAAAAGTATGTAAAAAGGACACAGCGGATGAGAAAATTTTCCATCCATTGTTATCTGCTTTCAAAAGTGCCCCAAATTTGCATAAACAGAGCGGACAACAACGGAAAGGAACGGACGAGGAGAGGACGTAGCCAGGATGTAAAGTGGATGCTCCACGGAAGCCTAGTGGATGGAAGCAGATGGAAGTGGATGGCACATCCGCAGGGCTTCCGGGGGACCAAAGCGAAGCGGACATGCAGCGGAAGGAACAGATGCAAAACGGATGCCTAGCGGATGACGTGGATGCAAAGCGTTCACTGCGCATGCGGGGAGGATGCATTACGTCAGCCCCGCGGATATAAAGGGATGCAGCTTGCAAACAAGTCACCATTCAGAGGAAAGACCTGCTGCCAGACATCTCCAGCCAACAACCATGGGGAAGAAGAGGAAGCCTGTGCCAACTTCTGCCAGCCCTGGCAAGAAGGACAGGGCCACCATCCCACCCCCTGGCGCTGACTCTGCTTCTGCTGGGGCTTTTGCTGCTCGGACTGACTCTGCTGGTGCTGGTGCTACTGCTGGTGCTGCTCCTGGTGCTGGTGCTTCTGCTGGTGCTTACTCTGCTGGTGCTGCTCCTAGTACTGCTGGTGCTCCTGGTCCTGCTGGTGCTGCTGGTGTTTACTCTGCTGCTGCTGATCCTGCTGGTGCTGCTGGTGCTGCTGGTGCTGCTTTTGCTGCTTTTGCTGCTGCTGTTGTTGCTGCTGCTGGTGGTGGTGGTGTGGTGGACCAGCCCCTAGAACCTCAAAGCCCTTCTGATGAAGGCCCAGAAGGCCCTGCCAGAGGGAGGAAGAGGCATACGTGAGATAGGGAGAGGAGGCCGTACTCCATCAAAGAGGAACATGAGGATGAGGTGCTCGAATGGCTGAGGGAGACCGAGTACCTATGGTGGAAAGGACACAGGCTCTATCAAGACACCAAGTGGAAGCAGGCGGCTTAGAGAGAGAATGCGGAGAGCCTGGGCTACAATTTGGAGGGGCTCCTCAGGTGGTGGAAGCACATGCACACCTGGTATGGGAAGCTGCACCTCAAGAAGTCTGGCCAGGCCACGGTCAAGCTCACTGACCGGGAGACCTACATGATGGCCAAGTGCAGCTTCTTGGAGGGTGAGGTCCACCAACGAGGAGAACCCCCTCTGCCTACCCTCTCTCTCAGGCAGCCCACAGAGACCCAGTCCTCTTCTGGCCAAGAGTAAGCTCCTGTGTCCAGGCAGGTATCTGTGGAGCACCCCACGATGGAGGTGAAAGAGCCTGTAGAGGGCTTCGCACTGTTGTAGAACAATGGCAGCTACCAAAAGGAGTGTGTGATGATCCATGGTGGAGAGGACTGGATGCTGTGGAAGAGCAAGAGCAAGATGAAGGCTGAAGAGGTCTGCACAGCAGGGCTGCTGGACTGAAAGTGAGATCCAGGTGATTTCTCCCCCTTTTTATAGGAAATATAGGTTTTCTGCTAGGTGTCCTTTTGCATCCTCTAGACATCCTGCAGACATCCTAAATATCTGAGATACGTCCCCTATACTAAGGTTTTTTTCCATTTTTATGCTTTGTATGCGAGCTGCATCCACTTTCATCCTTTCTCCGTCCGTTCTACTAACGCTGCGTGTCTGTTCCGCGTCTGTTTCACTTCCTCCCTGTGTCCGTTTACCTCTGGAGCAGATGTGAGTTGCGTGGATGTGCAGCGGATACCTAGCGGATATAGCGGACACGTAACGGATGACAACGGAAATATAACAGATGTTCCCCGTATGCGTAGCGGATGTCTAACGGACGCATTGGATACTTTATCCGCTTAAAAAGTTTTGTGCAGCTCAAAACTTTTTGAGCGGATGAAATCACAGTAGACGGATGCTGGACGGATAGAGAGTATGAAAAATGGATGCAGTGAGTACAGAACGGATTTTAGCGTTAACCAATGGATGGCAAGTGTTTCTCTCAATTTTACATCCTCTTTCCATCCATTGGTGCTGTGTGACATGGGCTTAACATTTTGGGATCTTGCAAAGTTCTTTCTGTTATTGTTTGTCTTTTTCAATCTTGGCACAAAATCTTTCAACAAACACAGTGCCCACATGTGCTTTTTGTATGCCTCCATTCATTTAGAAAACAAGAATAACAAGTACATCTGGTCAGCACATAAAACAGAACAAAAGCAATCCACTCTTTTACAACTATTTTAACAGACTTAAATGTGTAGCTATTTACAGATCAGCTTTTGAAATGGTACAGATTACAGAAAGTTAAATTGTTCAGAGAGCAAGAAGGGAATCAGTTAAAAATAGATGAAAAGGAAGCTCCAAGAAATTGGATGAAAGGAAAAAGATGACTAAGTTACATCAACAAGCAGAAGGTTTTTAAATCAGAAGTAATTAATTTCTGGCACTCACCAATTAGAATATTCATTTGTAGAAGAAAATTGATAAATGTTTGAAAAATTGTTGTCAAGATAAAACAAAGCATTGTAATAGATCAAGTGTTTATGTTTTGAAGACAAATGTATGTTTGAATCCATACTGATAAGCATTATTTTAAGCCGATGTCACACTGAACCAACGGATGCAAAGAGGATATGAAATGGACAAAAAACCTTGCCATCCATTGGTTAATGTGATGTATCCGTTCTGTACTCACTGCCTCCTCTTTTGCTTCCTCTCTATCTGTCCAGCATCCATTTATGGATGTTTCATCCGCTCCAAAAGTTTTGGGCTGCCTAAAACTTTCGTGCGGAAAATGTATCCAGTTTGTCTGTTCTGCATCCGCTATGCATCCGTTACACATCCGTTACGCATCCGCTATATCCGCTTGGCGTCCGCTGCGGATCCGCGCAACTCGTATCCGCCCGGACGCAGGGAGGAAGCAGAACGGATGCAGAACAGATGCAGAATGGATGCAGAAAGGATGCAGCATGGAAACAAAGCGTTTAAAGCGGAAAAAACGTTAGCAGAGGGGACCTATCTCGGATATTAAGGATATCTAGAGGATGCCTAGAGGATGCCTAGAGGATGCAAAGGGACACCTATACTGCCTATAAAAAGGAGGAGCAACTCGTCTGCATCTCACTTTTAGACCAGCAGCCTACCTGTGCAGACCTCTGCAGCCTTCATCTGACTCTTGCTCTTCCACAGCATCCAGTCATGTCCACTGTGGATTGTACCACAGTCCTTTTGGCAGCCACCATCCTTCTCCAACAGTACAAAGCCATCTACAGGCTCTGTGAACTCTACTACGGGAAGAAAAAGAGGCGGCCAAGAAGCGTCTGGGTCTGAAAATGGATCAGGAGAAGAGGAGAGTACGGGCTGTACAACAAGCTGATGGTGGAGCTCAGGAAAGAAGACACTCGGGCGTTCCAGAACTTCATGAGGATGCCTCCAGCCATGTTTGACGAAGTTGTGCAGTGCCTGACACCCAGGTTGACCAAGGCAAACACCAAGTTCCAGCCCAGCCTGGAACCTGGGCTCAAGGTGCGCTCACTCTGTGCCACCTGGCCTCAGGGACCACCTACAAAAGCATGCACTACGACTGGAGGGTGCCACACAACACCATCAGCATTGTGATCAGAGAAGTGGTGCAGGCCATCATCGAAGAATACAAGGAGGAGCTCCTCCAGTGCCCCTCCACTGAAGAAGGATGGAAGAAAGTTGCAGAGCAGTGGTATCAGAGGTGGAACTTCCCACACACTGTTGGAGCCATAGATGGGAAGCACGTGGCCTGCAAAGCTCCAGCCAAGTCGAAGTCCACTTATTTCAACTACAAGGGCTTCCTCAGCATCATCCTCTTCGCCATGGTCGATGCTGACTACAAGTTCATGTACATCGATGCTTCAGGCAACGGCTCATCTTCAGATGCCCAGGTATACAACGCCAGTCACCTCAAGGAGGGGCTGGAAGGCAGCCTCATCATGGGCTTCCCAGATCCAGACCCCTTGCCCAATGACATGCAAGATGTGCCCTACTTCATCGTGGGGGATGACACCTTCTCCCTCAGAACCTACCTCATGAAGCCATACACTTCCAGACTCCTGACCCGTGAAGACAGGATCTTCAACTACAGGCCGTCCAGGGCAAGGCAGGTGGTGGAGAACGCCTTTGGCATCCTGGCCAACAGGTTCCAGGTACTTTTAACCACCATGCAGCATCGCCCAGAGACCGTGAGGAGGATCGTGGAAGCTTGCTGCATCCTGCACAATCTCATGCGCACCCACTACCTGGTCTTGCAGACCAGGCTTGTGGACCATCAACAAGGCAATGGGGACATGGAGCCTGGGGAATGGAGGCAAGGGCGAAACCTGATCGACACTCAGGATGTGCAAGGCCACAACAGAGCCTCACGGGAAGGGAAGAAGCAGCGCAACCTCCTGAAACACTGGTGCAACTCCCCAGCTGGAGTGGTGGAGTGGCAAGACAGGATGGTAGATGCTTAATGGATGCTTCCTTCAGCCTGTCTCATCACACGGATGAGATTGGGCCATGTATGTTGGGTGGGCCTACAATGAACAGGGCGTTTAATAAAGAGTTGTGTTTGTGTTCAAATGTGTGGATCAATGCTTACATTGTTATTGATAAAAAAGGGCCCTAGGTGTGGCACCTGGGAGGGTAGACCATACAGTCCCATTACGTTTGCACTGGAGGTTTATCTATCCCACAGCTATTAGCCATCCCAAAGGTATCCCTGCTCATTCCAAAGGTATCCCTGCCCACCCCACTGCTACCTGAACCCATCCCACAAGCATGCAAAGGCTTAAGCCAATTCTAAAAGTTTCCACCAAGACTTTAAGAAAAAAAAAACAAATGAAGCAAGTGTGTGAATCAAGGATAAACTTTATTGAACAACAAGCTGTAAAAAAAAATGACCCAAGTCAAGTGTCCAAATAAAGTCCACAGGTAGCCAGCTACCTGGTCTCTGGCACTCTTCTTGGTCACTCGGAGGTGTGTCCAGTCTCAGGGGTGAAGGGTCCAGGTGCTGTGATGGTGGGTGGTGCTGGAGTGCCTGGCCTCGAAAGGACAACAGGGGACGGTGTGTTGAGAAAGCTATCGGACAGCTGGCTCAGCCCCGTAATGCTGAGAGGTCCTTCCTCCATGCCATGGGGTGTCAGCCCCAGTACTGATGACAGATGTACTGAGGCCGGGCTTGGCTGTGGGGTGGAGGAAGGAGTAGTGTAGTGGTGCTGTCTGCTCTGCAGCTGGGTGAGGACTGGCGTGGGTGGCATCGCTGTTGTCAGTGGTATCATTGGCGTGGGTGGCATCGCTGTCGTCGGTGGCATCATTGGCGTGGGTGGCATCTGTGGCATCAGTGAAACAGGTGGCAACAGTGTCGCCCAATGAGTCTGTGCCTAGATTGGGAAGGGCTGCTGCCTGTGCTGCTGAACCTCCTGGTAGCCATAGCCCTGGTAGGTGAGGGGCTGTGGGAAGCCTTGGAATGGGAGGGATATCACCTGAGGTGGAGGAGAAGGCCTGGACTGGGTGGGAGCAGGTTCCTCTGGGTCTGGAGGGTTGTGAAGCAGCTTGGTGATCCGGTTCTTCACCTGCTGATACTGTGGATCCGGTATTTCCTTGAGTGTCTGGTTGACATAGGTGAGGAAGGGCTTGCGGTTGGAGGATGAGGAGTCGGTGTGGACCAGCTGAGAGAGGAGATCTATGCTGGTGCGGATGGTGTCCCTGATCTCCAGCAGGACATTGTGGCTCTGCCCCTCCAGCTGTCCGGCTCTCTGCCTTTCTGCAGAGGCGGAGCTGGGTGGTGGTGGATGCGGCTAGGAGTGTGGTGGACTCGATGTCTCCTTTCTCCCACCGCACCAGGGAGTCCTCTACGCACTCCACCACACTTACCACACCTGTCCACAGATTCTACGCCGTGGCACGCTCCACAGAAACCTGCCTGGAGACAGGGACTGACTCTCGGCCGGAAGAGGACTGGGTGGCAGCAGGCTGCTGGAGAGAGAGGGTCCTGAGAGGGGCTGCTGGTGCTCCTCGGTGGCGGACCTCACCCTCCAGGAAGCTGTACCTGGCCATGACATAGGTCTCTCTGTCGGTCAGCTTCACAGTGGCTTGGCCAGATTTCTTCAGGTGCAGCTTCCTGTACCAGGTGTGCATGTGCTTCCACCAGCCGAGAAGCACCTCCAAAGTGTAACCCATACTCTCCGCCCTCTCTCTCCAAGCAGCCTGCTTCCGCTTGGTGTCCCTGTACAGCCAGTGTCCCTTCCGCCACAGATAGTCGTTCTCTCTCAGCCATTCCGGCACCTCATCCTCATGCATCTCCACAATGGAGTATTGCCTCCTCTCCCGTTGTCGCATACGCCTCTTCCTCCCTTTGGCAGGACCAGATGGGCCCTCATCAGAGGGGCTCCCAGGTAGTAGGGGCTGCTCCTCCACACCACCACCAGCAGCAGCAGCACCAGCAGAATCATCATCATCATCATCATCATCATCATCATCATCATCATCATCATCCTCACCAGCAGGATCATAATCAGCATCATCATCCTCACCAGCAGGATCATAATCAGAATCAGCATCAGCATCAGCATCAGCATCAGCATCATCAGCAGCAGCAGGAACAGCAGCACCAGGATCAGCAGCAGTAGAGTAAGCACCAGCAGGGCCAGCAAGTCCAGGAGCACGAGCAGGACCAGGAGCATGAGCAGGACGAGCAAGACCAGGAGCACGAGCAGGTCGAGCAGGACCAGCAGGACCAGGAGCAGCTTCAACAGAGTAAGCAACAGCAGAAGCCCCAGCACCAGCAGAGTCAGGGGCAGGGGGTGGGAGGTTGGCCCTTTCCCTCTTGCCATGGATGGCGGCAGGTTGCTGAGGCTTTCGCTTCCTCCCCATGGTTGTGGGGTTGCTGGCTGGCAGGGAGGCTGGCAAGCACCAAGGCTGGCAGGAAGGCTGGCAAGAAGCCTGGCAGGAAGGCTGGCAGAAAGCTTGGCAGGAAGGCAGGCAGGCAGGCAGGCACCAAGGCTGGCTGGAAGGCAGGCTGGCAGGGCAGGCAAGGAACTCGAAGTGTCCAGCAGCAGATCTTTCCTCGGAATGCTGGCCACGTGCGAGCTGCTTCCCTTTATATCCGGGGAGCTTACGTAATACTTCCCCCCCGCATGCGCAATTAACGCTCGACATCCATTCCACTTCCGCTGTGCATCCGTTAGGCTTCCGCTGTGCATCCGCTTTATCCACTAGGCTTCTGCTGTGCATCTGCTTCATCTGTTCGGCGTCCGCTCTGCATCCACTGTATCCGTTCCGCGTCCTCTTTGCTGAGACCCCCCCGGAAGCCCTGCAGTTGCGCCATCTGCTCCCATCCACTCCCATCCGCTTCCATCCGCTTTGCATCCGCCCTGCGTCCTCCCCGCGTCCATGTTATCCGCTCCGGTTATGCAAATTTTTGCCCCTTTTGAGAGCGGATAACAACGGATGGAACATTTTGCTCATCCATTGTGTCCGTTTTGCATCCGTTGGCCAGTGTGACATGGGCTTTACAAGTGTCTTGAAGAATATAGCAATAGCTATCTAGAATTTTAAGATTAAGAAAAAACTTTCATAGCTAACAAAGATATATTTTTCATTTTTTAAAACAGAATTACTGGCAACCTCTTTTATTCTTAACACAACTTTAAGGCTATTTTATTTAGTTTAGAACATGTGAATCCATCCTATTTGTTTAGAACTTCCTTTGATTCTCTCCTCCAGGTGGCAGGTCTACCATCAGAATTACTCTATAGCAGTTTCTGTACTTATTTTAGATCTCTGTCCAGGTTTACTCTTTTACTATTCATTTCCTTCACCAAATGTAAGAGACTATCGCTTGTGCACTAATTTTCTCCTGCGATTACCAATAATTTTATGACAGCTAATTTGATTGATTCTCTTGTATTGTTTTACTGGTTTTTATTGTATAATAGGTTTTAAAGCCCCTGTCACACTGCACCAATGGATGGAAAGAGGATGTAAAACAGAGAAAAACACTTGCCATCCATTGGTTAACGCGATGCTTCCATTCTGTACTCACTGCCTCCGTTTTGCTTCCTCTCTATCCGTCCACCATCCATCTATTGACATTTCATCCGCTCAGAAGGTTTTGAGCTGCTCAAAACTTTTGAGTGGAAAATGTATCCAATGCATCCGTTCTGCATCCTCTAGGCATACGGGGGACGTCCGTTCTGCATCCATTATGCATCCGCTATATCCGCTAGGCATCCACTGTGCATCCGTGCAACTCAAATCCATTCCAGTGGTAAATGGACGCAGGGAGGAAGCGGAACGGACGCGCAGTGTTAGTAGCACGGATGGAGAAAGGATGAAAGTGGATGCAAATTGCATCTGCATCATCCGCTATGCATCCGCTATGCATCTGCTCTGCATCCTCTACGCATCCTCTACACATCCGCTCTGCATCCGCTCTGCATCCGCTTCCATTCACTTCCATCCGCTAGGCTTCCATTCCACATCTGCTTTCCATCCGCTCTGCGTCCTCCCCCCGTCCATTCCTTTCCGTGTTATCCGCTTATGCAAATTTTTGCCCCTTTTGAGAGCGGATAACAACGGATGGAACATTTTTCTCATCCGCTGAGTCCTTTTAGCAAACGTTTTGCATCCGTTGGGCAGTGTGACACTGTCTTAATGTTATTGTATATTGGCTTTAGTCCTCAATTTATGGTCACTTATTTAATGACTGTTTAAAGTTATGACAGATTTTTCAGAAACTATTTATGACCAATCCTTAAAGTTATAACTGTTGTCCCATCTGCACAGTCATATAATCAGTCTTTGGGGCATTTGGCAATTGACTTGCAACTAATTTTACTTGCAATGGATTGCCATCTTCCAAAGACACGTCATGATGATTGGTGATCTCCAGCAAAAAACACTCATACAGGAGAATGAATTTGCACTCATGAGTATGTAGCTTACTTTACAGCTACAGTGATTCACTTAATGAGTATTATAAAAATGGTCATTACATTTTGCCTCAGCTCATGACTTCAATAACTTATAACCTCAATTTCAAGCTCTAGTGTGGTCATAAGTTAAAGGATACCTATAATGTAATTTTTTTCTTATTTGACATCATTGTGATTTCAATAATCTCATTACATCTAAACATAGATATCTCTACTTAGTGCTCATGTGATTGCCATGGTACAATTGGAAAGCATAATATAATTAAAAGGGAAAAAACTGCTGATATGAAAAGCTTGAATTGGTCTCATATGGATTTATAAAACTTGTTGGAAAAGACACTGTTGCTTTAAAGTAATATTTTTCAAACATGGATTTGTGGACCACTTCACAGAATCTGACTGGGGAATTCTGGGAGTTGAAGACATACAACTTGAAGTGGTCAGGTTTGAGAAGTATTGGTTTAAAAAATTATAAAAAAATGTTTTACTGAGTTCCTTGGCATCTTTTTGGACCTGAATTTGAACCACTGTATATCCCTAGCACAGACCTTCTTTTCTGCCTCTTATTCATTCTCTCAGCTTCTCCTGCTTTATATTTAGAAAAAGATAACCTAATAGGAAGTCAGCCCAAATTAAGCATTGCCATTGTTCAGTGGTATGTTTCAAAAAAAAATTTACCCCCAGTTTGATGGTTTGGCTTGATGGGCGTGCTTTGCATGCATGCACACACTTTGCATGAGCATGCCAAACATGCACTGCACTGCACAGAGGCTTTTTGACTCACCTCCTGCAATCCTGCACTCTCCCTGTCTCTTCAGCAGCTGACTCACAGCAATCTTCTATGCCAGCAAAGCAACTGAACTTCAAAAGCAGGGAATAAAAATTAGTATGGGAGCCCGGGTGGGCAGATGGGCCCAACAGCAGAGTGTCAGAGAGAACTGGTTCGGTCTCCGCTGCTCATCGGCACTACCAGCTCGGCAGAACCAGGAAGAACCAGTAGAATACCACCACTGCCCCTGCTATGGTTTTTATTTCATGTTGTTAGTTGTCTTCCAGACTGTTCAAGGCAGAACATGGAGAAACAGTCTTAACACATAGTTATGCACAGTATATACAACAATGCTTATCCAAGCACTCTTTGCATTTCAAAGAGTACTTTGAAATGCAAATGATGAATCACCTCAGAGATTGCTTTTCACATTAAATTCTGCTTTGGATGCTGGAGAGGAAAATGGTTTAATCTGAATTTCTAGTAAACTTTGAGAAGCTTTGTTTTGGTTGATTATTTGACAATCTAATTTAAGTTGTTGTGTCAGCCTTACCAGGTGGACCAGGTCAATTAAATTTATCCTTTGTTCAGAACCAGAATTGTCATGCCCCCATCAGAGTCTGAATCTGAGGGGGAAGATGAACACTGACAGAATGGGAGATTGGCTCCATTGGCTGTGGAGGAAACTGGGGGAAGGGCAAAATCAGGCTGGGCAGAGCAGGGAAGGGGTAGA
The DNA here is from genome assembly GCA_015471245.1 of Laticauda colubrina. Lineage (NCBI taxonomy): Eukaryota > Metazoa > Chordata > Lepidosauria > Squamata > Elapidae > Laticauda > Laticauda colubrina. Next base: position 449,947 of record BLBF01000094.1, on the reverse strand, counting down.
ACAAGGGACAGTGGAATCAGATGAAGACCAAGGCTCAACCCCTCCTCATCCTAGGGTACACAGGGAAGAATACAGAAGAGAGAAACTTGTGGCCTACGAGTAAGTGGCCTACGAGGAAGGAAAGGGCCCCGATTCCCTCCATAAGGCATACCTGGGGACAGAGTTTAAAGGAAAGGCATTTGGGAGGGCGTTTGCTGGGAACATAGAAGAAAACAGTCTTGCAAATTCCAAATGTCTGTATTGGCATATCAAACTCTACAAATTCAGGTTGTGTTTGTTTCAGACAAATACACCTCCCCATGGCGTCTCCTTAAATTTCAGTCCCCAGGTGTCTTGTAAAGAGTGGTAGGGTATTCTTTATGTTGGTCTGTGCTATTCACACCTTCTCTCCACTCTTCATGGGAGTGGAGAAGAATCCCGCCTGTAGGACTTTATCCCTTTTCTGCAATTTCTTCATTTACCTCCAGAATCTTAAAGAGGCCTGATGGTACAGTGGTTAGAATGCGGCATTGCAGGCTAACTCTGACCACAGCATGAGTTCAGTCCTGACTGGCTCAAGGTTGACTAAACCTTCCATCCATCTGACATCAGTGAAATGAGGACCCAGATTGCTGGGGGCAATATGCTGACATTTGTTAATTGCTCAGAAAGTGCTTAAAGCACGATGGAGCTGGATATAAGTCTAAGTGCTATTGCTATCTCTAGAGGTCCACTTTTATCACAGAAAGTTCCAGAAATGGAAACATGCTTTTGAATTCAAATTTGCCTATATCAATTATAAGAACTATAAGATATTGTTGAACAAATTGATAAGGTTTTGGGTTTTAGACTAGACAATTTTATTTTGCCAAAAAAAATAAATACAGTGAAAATTCATTTATGTGGAAAATAAAACTCTGTGATTCTCAATACACACACACACACACACACACACACACACTTAATTTAATTACATAAGGGTTTTTAAAAATACATCTTAAACATTAGAATCATCTGAAAACAAATTTCCGTGGCAGAATGCAGCCCTGGAGAAAGTGCTAATTGAAAAATGATACAGTAGAACTGAAGTGTCTGTAGAGATTGGATGGTTGTAAATATAATGACCAGGTTTCCAAATAAATATTTGGACAAGGCTACCCATAGAATGATTTGTAGATAATATTAATCTTTTTGGGTGAAATATTCAGTTGGCACTGATGCTATAGCTCATGAAGTTATGTTATCAATGGGCATTTTTCCTTTTGACAAACCAATGCATTCTATTTAATGAATTTTGACTGTTAAGTAAATCACTGCAGTTGTTAGGTTGTTAAATTAATCAATTTGGTTGTTAAACAATAGGCTTCCCCCCATTGACTTTCCTTGTCAGAAAGTGGCTGGGAAGGTGATCACATGACCCAGCATGCTGCAATTATCTCTCTCTCTCTCACACACACACACATACACACACACACACACACACACACACACACACGACAGTTGCCAAGCACCCAGATTTTAATTACTTGACTGTTAGGATGTTGCAATGGGCATAAGTATGAGGACCAATTGTACGTCACCTTTTTTTAGTGCTCTTATAACTTGTCTTATAAAATGTCACTAAGTGGATGGTTGTAAGTAGAGAATTACCTGTATAAAATACAAACATTTGAACTTGTGCAAGTATCATGCTTTCTAGAAGGAACTTCATCTCATTCAAGCTTTGTTAAAAATTGTGATAGCATGGTAGTTTAAATTTTTTTTTTTACAGAGAAGCTTTTGAAGAATGTCCTAATCTTACATTAAATTCCAGTAATCTTAGACCTGAAGTGAAGTACATAGTATATTTATACCTGCAGCTCTATTGTAAACAGCATGCAAAACATATAGTATCTAAACAATACAGCTCTGGATAATTATCACATTTATTAAAAATAATCCATTGCTTCAATATTACTGTCCAGTTTCTACTGTGTCTTCATTTATGAGCTGCGGTGATGCAGTGGAAAGAGTGCAGTATTGAAGTCTATTTCTGCTGCCTGCCAGCTGCCTGCAATTTGGCAGTTCAAACCTCAGCAGGCTTAAGCCAGGGGTGGGATTCTACAGGTTCGCACCTATTCGCTAGAATCAGTTGTTAACATTCTAAGCAGTTCGGAGAACTGGTTGTTAGAAGAAATTACTGGCCTAATCCTGTAAGGAAGGCAGGAAGGAAACATTCTGGTGTTGCTTACAGAAGCTGCCTCCCCATTAACACTTATTGGCAGGACTAGACTTCTTATCTCAGGAATTTCTCTGGAGTTTTTTCCCCCTCCTTTGCTGGCACTTTGCTCATGTGGAGTGACCATTTAAAGTTACAATGGCACTGAAAAAAGTGACTTATGACCCTTTTTTCATACTTATGACTATTGCAGCATCCCCACAGTCATGAGAGGCCAGACAAAGATATTCAAGCCTCAATGTGAGTGATATTGAGATGGCCACGCCCAGCCAATAACATGTCCACCAAGCTACGCCCACCAACTAAGCAACGCCCACAGAACCAGTTGTTAAAAAATTTGAATCCCATTCCTGGACACAGCCTTTCATCCTTCCAAAGTGGGTAAAATGAGGATTCAGATTATTGGGGGCAATATGCTGACTCTGTAAACTGCTTAGAGAGGGCTATAAAGCACTGTGAAGTGGCACATAAATCTAAGTCTTATTGCTGTCCATCCTTATAATTTTCTTTACCTTGAATGTGATCTACTGACCATAAGTACGATTGTCCTAGCTTCAATTATAGATTTGGTCAGGTTCAGATCAGTTCTGATTTTATCTGCATTTGGCGTGCCAATCTACAAAAAAAAAAAAAAAAAAAGGAAAGGAAAAAGAGGAAAGTTTTTACTTGTATGTTCATACTTAGAGTAATTTTTCCCCAAGTATTTTTCCTATTTGCTGTCTAAACCATTTACTTACTTTAGAATACTATAATTTAATCCTGTTTCCTTTTTTAAAAAAAATATGGTATGCTTCCCTGGAATAATATTGATGAGATACATATATTAATATATATAAAATTAGAGAAGACACAGTAGAAATAGGACAGTAATTTAACCCAAGTATGACAGATTTTTCCACTTTTCCTGGATTCACTTTTCTGGTATTCTACTGGGTTAGGAGCAGAGGTGGTATTCAGCAGGTTCTGAGCAGTTCTGGAGAACTGATAGCAGAAATTTTTAGTAGTTCACCTCTGACTGGAGATTTTACAGTATCCTTCCCCTGTCACACCCACCAAGCCACGCCCACACAGCTGGTTTTAAAAAAAATCGAATCCCACCACTGTTTAGGACTCCTGCCATTTATGTCTGACACCATATTTAATAAATTCCAGAATTTCTTTTATTGGGAACATGGTGGCCAAAGCAATTTTAGTATAAAGATTAAAGTCCTTATTACATTTATTATAAAGTCATGTCTCTCCACACTCTCTCACACATGCACTGCTGGACACAATAATTGAATAATCCAGTCTTTGTTCATTTTCATGCCTGCCACCTTCCTCAACTCAGAGATACCTTTCATAGTAACACTCAGTACTATCTATTTTGGAGGCACAAATTTATTTTAGCTTTCCACAGATGTTTTTGATCTGCTCTCATGATTTTTACTGGATCATGAATGCAGAATAAAAATCACTCTTTTTGCTTGCTGTGGAATTAAATTCTTTGCTTCCATTTTCCTTCTAGAGTTTGCCTGCATGTAAACTCTCTTTCTCTTTGCTTCTGTGACATAATGCCTGAGGGCATTTACATTTAATAACAATAGCATTTAGACTTATATACCACTTCACAGTGCTTTACAGCCCTCTCTAAGCAGTTTACAGAGCCAGCATATTGCCCCCAACAATCTCATTTTACTGACCTCAGAAGGATGGAAGGCTGAGTCAACCTTCAGCCGGTGATATTTGAACTGCTGGACTACTGGTAGCTGGCAGTCAGCAGAAGTAGCCTGCAGTTCTGCATTCTAACTACTGTGCCACCATACTTGGACAAATTCTGAAAACCCAATTTACACAATTTTTGAGACTATGAATATCTTTCTTTCTTTAAAAGAAAAAAGTTGGGGCAAGGACTTCTGGAAAGAGAGGCCTTTCCTTTACTAAACCATAATCCCAAAATATTATTTAAAAAATCCATCATCTTCTAGAAAATGAGATATAAAGACATTTTTCCAAATGTTTTAGTCTCCACTCCCCCATACTTTCAGCTAATTAATTAATTCATATACTGTTTAGGTAAAGCTTGTAAAAAAAAAAAAGCCTTCTGTAATATAAAGTTATTGTTTTCATTTAAAAACCATTCAGAAATCCAGGATGCAGGTGTGGCTGTGATAGAGCAGGACCCCAAAGTGACAGCTACAATATTTCTAATTGGAATTTTTAAAAACTGGTAGCTGTTTAAAAATGATAGCTTTTCAGAATTTCTAAATGGTTTACAATGTGTGCATCAATGCACACAAAAGAGATCTATTGTTGTATACATCTTGCAAACAATGAACACTATGGCTCAGAGACTGCAAGTCATACCATCCTTATGAGGTAACTAAGCATTTGCTATGTAGATCTGTGTGTGAAGGAAAAAGTAATGCAAGAAAATGCTCCATAGTAGTCATTGCTTATTATCTATTCTTCACCATGTGCTGAAACATGTTCTATTTTGAAGGAAGTATAGCATAGGGTATGGAGGTTAAATTATTTTCCTTTCTCCTCTCTGACACATACCAAATGGGGAAGCTTGTATTATAGTATTACATCAACGCATCTTTCTGTTGACTCCATATCAAGCATTATGCTCATTTCTGTCATTTAATTTATGACTAAAGCCAAGTTGCATTTAACTCCCTTGAATTTCAGTCCTGAGTGTTTAACCACAAGCTGAAACTTATGATAGGGATATCAAGTTTGTCTGTTGGGAAAAAAAAAAAAGAATTGGGCCACTATACCAATTTATATCAACATACAAATTTCCGATGATAAACAAATGACTTGCTCAAAATGTCATTTACATATCTAAGGAGAAAGGGTAATTATACTCATCACTTATTTTTACTATCAAAAATGCAATTTAAAAGTGGCTCAAGCCATCATGTATTTGAATGCTTGCAAAAGGTTGCTGTTTACACTCTCAAACTTGGTTTATGGCATCCAAAAGGACTTTATGTTTATAATTAATTAATTTTAGAATTAATGGGAGTTCATTTCTCATGTAGAGAATGTGCAGGCTTCCTGTAGATATTTGTGCATCCCTGTCAAGACCAAGAATTTTTTCTGCAATTTAAGATTACTGTAAACACAATAATTTGTAGAAATGTCTGCCATTTATGCTAGGTATTTCATTGCTTATCTTACTGTTTTTTTTATTTCTTCTGCTTATTATCTCACCAGAAATTCTGGCTGCTTGCCTTGGCACTTGAAAGAAGAGAATTGTGTGTATACGCATGTGTGCAGGCACAACCACACACAAACATCCTACTGAAATTGAATATATTTAAAATTTAAAATAAGAATGTTAAATGCCTAATTGGTATCATTACAATGCATATATTCTATATTTTCTATATTCTATATTTTGAAAATATAAGAAGTTGGTTTAATGGATGGCTGGTACAAACCATAAAAAGTTAATAGCAAAAACTGTCCAGGGATTTTTAAATTAATGAACTGTTTTTTAAAATATTTTAAAATTATTGTTTATAAATTATAATAAACATTCTTCTCCATAATCATCTAAGTGAAATATTGAAACCGGTTCTATGTCTGCTGCTCTTCAGAGCTACTGGTTCTACAGAGCCAGACAGAACTGGTAAAATCCCACCCCTACCTCTACCTTTCAATCCACTGGAATTATATTTGTGAATGCTAGAGCCAAATCATAACTTCCGTAGGTTCCCAGAGGTAGGTAGGTAATTCTGGAAGTCCATATATCTTAAAGTCACCAAGTTTGAGAAACATTGATAACACAAACATATCAATAAAGATGGAAGGGACTATAAAGTTTATCTAATCCAATGCACCTCTGCCCAAGCATTTCTGACAAATGGCAATCCAGTCTCTTCTTGAAAACTTCCAGTGATGAAGGTCCCACAACTTCTGAGATATACTGTCAACAAATTTACATATTATATGTTTATGTCCATTCACCACTTCATTACTTTTCCAAGACAATGCATAATATTGTTTTATAGATTGTGGAAGCTAGTGTAATATAATATATATATATATAGTTA
>BLBF01000094.1:409666-435126 GCA_015471245.1 Laticauda colubrina | reverse complement strand
AGCAGCACCAGCAGCACCAGCAGCACCAGCAGCACCAGCAGCACCAGTAGCACCAGCAGAGTAAGCCCCAGCAGAAGCCCCAGCACCAGGAGCAGCACCAGCAGAGTAAGCCCCAGCAGAAGCCCCAGCACCAGAAGTAATACCAGCAGAGTAAGCACCAGCAGAAGCACCAGCAGTGCCCAGCAGAGTAAGCACCAGCAGAAGCACCAGCACCAGGAGCAGCACCAGCAGAAGCCCCAGCACCAGCAGAGTCAGCCCGAGCAGCAAAAGCCCCAGCAGAAGCAGACTCAGTGCCAGGGGGCGGGATGGTGGCCCTGTCCTTCTTGCCAGGGCTGGCAGAAGATGGCACAGGCTTCCCCTTCTTCCCCATGGTTGTTGGCTGGAGATGTGTCAGGCAGCAGGTCTTTCCTCTGAATGGTGATCTGCTTGCGAGCTGCATTCTTTTATATCCATGGGGCTGATGCAATGCATCCTCCCCGCATGCGCAGTGAATGCTTTGCATCCGCTAGGCATCCGCTATGCATCTGCTACGCATCCACTAGGTTTCTGTGATGCATCTGCTGTATCCGCTCAGCATCCGCTCCTTTCGCTGCGTGTCCGCTTAGCTGTGCTCCCCCGGAAGCCCTGCAGATGTGCCATCCGCTTCCATCCGCTAGGCTTCCATGGAGCATCTGCTTTACATCCTGGCTACGTCCTCTCCCCGTCCATTCCTTTTCTGTTGTTGCCCGTTCTGTTTATGCCAATTTGGGGCACTTTTGAGAGCGGATTACAACGGATGGAACATTTTCTCGTCCGCTGTGTCCTTTTTACATACTTTTTGCATCTGTCAGCCTATGTGACAGGCCCTTTACATATTGGCAAAAAAGAATCAGAAAATAAAATACAAGCTGAATAGTCAAGACCTTGTTGGTAATCCAAACTCTGTCAAGGACCTTGGAGTACTCATCTCAAATTACCTAAGTGCTAGAACCCACTGTAACTACATAGCCAAAAAGGCATTAAGAGTTGTTAACCTAATCCTGCATAGCTTCTTCTCCGGCAATATTACACTACTAACTAGAGCATACAAAATACTTGCTAGACCAATACTTGAATACAGTTCAGCAGTCTGGAAACCCCATTATGTATCTGATATTAATACAGTTGAGAAAGTCCAGAAATATTTCACAAGGAGAGTTCTCCACTGCTCTATTCGTTGCAGAATACCTTATGCCACAGACTTGAAATTTTAGACCTAGACAACCTAGAACTATGCCGCCTTCGGTCCTATCTAAGTATAGTACATAAAATTATATATTGCAATGTCTAATGAATACTTCAGCTTCAACCATAACAATACAAGAGTACACAATAGATACAAACTCAAGGTAAACCGCACCAAACTTGATTGCAGGAAATACGACTTCACCAACAGAGTGGTCAATGTCTGGAATACTCTACCTGACTCTGACTACCCCAAAAAGTTTAACCAGTAGACTGCCTACTATTGACCTCACCCCTTTCTGAAGAGGTTTAAAGGTGGCATGCATAAGTGCACCAACATGCCTACTATTCCTGTCCTACTGTTTTTTTTCTTATATGTATTCTTATATGTATTCATAACTATGTTTATACTTATACCTGTTATCTTATAATCGCTTGACAAAATAAAATAAAATAAATAAAGCTAGTCTTCAGTGTATTATCACATTTGAGCCTGGCAGTTGTAAAGTGGGACATTACATCACTGATCAGATTTTACAGTCTTTTTTACAGTGATTATTAAATAGTTGTAAATCAAATCCCACAATTATTAAGTTGTTTAATGATTGTTGAACCAATTCTTTTCTATAGACAACTTTCAACAATACCCAAGAGTAAATTCCAGTTTCTGACCAAACATTGTAAATTGTGATAATGCCTCCTGCAGCACTCTGTCAGCCACAAACAGTCTGCATGGATCATTTTTGTCTTGTTTTGGGCGCATTTTTTGCCCCATATCCCAGCCCATTTTCAGCCAGCAGAGTTCTGTAGAAAGCCAGCGAGTGAAAATGAGGCGCAGGGGTGTGTGTATACTCTACTTTAGCCACCAGAGGCACTGTGGGCTCATCCTTATAGTTTCAGGCCAGCCATGCAGGCCAGATTTAAGCACCCTGTGGGCTGTATCCAGCCTGCAGGTCTTGAGTTTGACACCCCTGCTCTAAAAGAATGGAAACAATCAGTTGTCTGCAAGGAATATAAATCCTTGAATTCCTCACTATCCAGTCGGAGCCGAAGAAACTTCTTGGTTAAGAAGTGAAATGTCCTCAAAGAAAAACACGGAAGTCCAGTTACCTCTTGAAAAAGCACCTTTTGGACAATTATAGCCAGGGAGATCTAAACTCATAAAAGTATTTTGTGAAGTATCAAGTTTAATGAAGGAAATGGTTTGGGGGCTTTGGCATAGAAAATCAACATTTTACAATATTTGCTTTGCCAATATTTTAATAGAAAATAAAGTGCATGAAGTTGTTTTTTTTTTTAATAGGCATTCTAGTTATTTGCTCCAACAAATGTGAGGTTAAAGGCTTAACAACATGGGAAAAAAAATGTGTTGATTGACCAAGAAAACAACACACTGGTAGAAAATATCTTGCATGAATGAATCAATCAATCATTACTGAAGTTGAAGTCTCACTTTCTCAATAGAGGTGGTTTTCATTTTTTAAAAGATGTTTTTGAATTCATTGTTTTATCTATACTGTTGTGTAAAAGAATAACATTAAGAAACAACCAAATAAAAATGAGACACAATGATTATACACACACACACACACACACACACACACACACACAAATAGTATGAGAGAGGGGAGGAGCAGGGTTAATCAAAGAGAAATGCAATCACACGTGCAAATATATACTGATACACTCCTTCACATTCTCCTTACAAACACAATCAAGCTAACAAGAAAAAATAATCAAAGTCAATCACTTCAGTTTTAAAGAATTCTTAGTGTTTATTCTATTTAACCCTGTCTCACCCCTCCCCCACCCTCCATACTGATTGGCTCTTTAAATTCCTTAGTTTAGGTCAGAATTCCGAAAGTTGAAATCCACATACCTTAAAATTGCTGGGCTTGAGAAACACTGATTTAAGGACATCTATGTCCACCTAACAGAATGAACCCATGGACACTCAATGAATCCCCAGCTGCAAGGTTTTTGTTTGCTTCCTGTGATCTATTCTGGACTTAAAAATATAATTATAAAGGTGTATTTCAATATTAGAAATTTAAAAATGTTTATTTTTTTCGATTTACAGATGGAGTGGGCTACATTTTTATTTTTAATTTGAAAATTAAAATAAATCAATAAATCAATAAATACTTCCTCATAATCAAGTGATCCTTAGAAGGATGGATTTCTAATAGTAAGGGCAATATATCACAAACAAGGCTTCATCCTCAAGAAAGCAATATTTGATATATGTGTATTAAAACAAAATATCCTTTTGCAAAAAAAAAAAAATGAACATGGTTCTCCAATTATCTGTTAGCATTCCAAGTAAACTCTCCAGACAATTCAGAACTCCAAGGCTAAGTCCATCAAAGTAAGTATTTATTAGAGAAGTCATGTTGGCACATCCAGGATAAACCCGAATCTGAAATCCCATGTTTTCCCTCCTTCACACTAAAACTCACACCCTGCCCCATTCAGTGACTCCCAGGTCACAATGGCCAATCAACTTCCTGTTCCAGCTGCCACCAAATTTCTATCACTCCCTTCCAGGTGCCAGTAGCTTGTCCTTGATCTCTGATGAAAGAATGTTGTGAATGTTGTTATGGCTATACTCCCTTCGCTACTCTTCCGTTGCCACAGCTTGCCCATTGCCTGCTGTGGAAGCCCGGAATATGTCTCAAGATGGACTCGAGGCTGACACTAATATTAAGAAGAGGCTTGGAATTCATAACAGATTATATTCTAAACAAGTATTATTCAATTGTCAAAATGATTCACTGGAATATCTGTAAAAATTATCATGTGCCAGAAATAAAAAAATCGATAGGAACATACAGTTAAAAAACTAACAGAAAAAGAGCCGGTTAAAATATTGTGGGATTTCTGAATACAAAATAATAAAGTCTTCATTCGTAATGCACAAACTTTAATTGTGAAAAAAAGAATGTAATGGATAATTAATGTGGCAGTTCCAGTGGATGGTTCATTGAAGATGAAAAATTGGAGAAGATATAAAATTTGAAAGTAATTAAGGAGAAGATTTGTTGCTCATTTGTTGAAATGAGGGGTCTTTGGTGCTCTCTGAGGCTGGTTATTTTCTTATAGACATTTCATTACTCAAATTAGGTAATATCAATACTGATGATGAAGCAACCAAGAAGCCGTCAAAATTGAAACTGAAAGATAATGACATAAACCACCAATGGTGTTCCCAGTGATTATAGGCACTTCTGGTGGCATATCTGTCTTAAAGTCTCAAGATATCTGTCTTAATAGATGAAGATATTCTCTGTATTGGCATTGTATGTTATCATTAATCTTATTACCACAACTGACTTCATTGTTCTGCAACTGGACATATCATTATAACACATTCTACAACATATTATGAACTGAAATGTCCCTTTGGTGTACAAGTATATTTCTCCATTCCTGAATCTTTATGGTTAAAGATTCTGGGACTAGTAATTCTTTTCAAAAAGTCTCAATTTTCAATATTGCTTTTCTATTTCAATGTTAATTTTATCACAGTGCTCATATAATATTATTTCCAAGAGATTTCACCTTTTAAAAGTCATTTTAAAAATGCATGAATCATATCATTTGGTCATTTAAATCTTGGCCACTGGAGTGAACTATGAATGTAGGAATGTGCAATTTAATTTTTTCTTTTAACTAATTGGAAGTAGCTTTTGGTCAAGCATAAGGTGCAATAAATAGTTTATTAGTTTGCTTCAAGGCAGACTGCATTCCTATGAACATAAACTCAATTTTATATTTTTATTTTGTAAAATATGGACATTCTTAAAACTGACATGAAATGTTTGAATAGTGGAACATTAACAATATAGCCATATGAGCACTAGGGATGCATGAAAAAACCCTGATCTTGGCAAATTTCAGGACTAACTACTTTGATCCAGTATTTTTATAACAATGTGTGAATCAAATCATACTTATCTAATAGACTTTAAAAATTTTGACAGAGATCTTGCCTCAATAAACATATTAAAATGCTTTTTAGAGAGTTAAAGTTCTATTGATAAGTGAATGTAAGCTCATTGTATCTAAATTCAAAACTACTGGGTTTAGTCACATACCAAATCAAGTTGGAAAGAAATGGACTAATTTGAGATTTATTCAAATTCAAAAGGGTTTCTCAAATTTGATTTGAATTAATCACCATTGAGCCAACAAATTGTGATCTGGATTTCTCCTGCATAGCCCAATCACTGCAGGTTGCCTCACATTCCGTTACCTCAGTTCAAACTAGCAGACGTTCCACTCCTTCAGTCAGGAGCAGTCTGGGGCTCCTTACAGTACTAAACATCAGGACTTCACTAAAATGTCTATGTCTTTCACTATGGAACTGCTTCTGGACTCAAGGCGATGGGAGCGATATTACTTTATGTGTTTCAGTCACAGATCACCACTGAGCCAACGGATTGTGGAATTGTCCAAGTCTCTTTTTTCAATTAAAATCTACATATCCAAGTCATTGTTCTGATTTATTATCTATGTGTCCTTTTTGAGTATTAAAACCTCAGCCAATTTCATTTGTAGTCTTGTGTAATTCCTTTGTGAGTATCATTCTTATATCCTGTCAATTTTTAATCCATATCAGAAGCAGCCTGGTTTTCAATTGTTTTCTCTTCTGTTTCTTCTTTTAAGCCCATTTCTGTAATATCAGACAGTCTAAAGAGAAGTTCAGTTCCCAAATATTCTTAAATTTTTCCCAAGTTAAAATATTTTCCCCATTCTGTATTTCTCTCCTTTAGTTATAAATGTTTATTCTTTTGTGTTGCCTGTAGTAACAGCCTTCAAAGTTTCGTCTTATTGTATCATTCTCTAATCCAGAACATTTTCCTGGGAAGAATTTACATTTAAACTCAAAATCTTCATATATATTTAATAAGATTTTATACAAGCTACATTCTTATAATTATTTCAAAAACTTACTTCCAGTCAGCCTGACCTTTTAGCCTGTTTCCGAATGAATCAAATCCTTTTTCTGCTTATCTCCAAATAATAGGAAAATTCTTTAAGTTTTAGACTTACTTAAAACTTATTTCACTGTGGTTGGAAGAAAATCACTTCAAGTGTAATATAATTTTAATGTCAAAAAAGCAATATATAAAAAATGATTAAGAAATGAAATGGGTGAACCCAGACCACAGCTTTTGCATAGCTGACTCTTCTGGCCCTCAGATTTCTGAACTCAATCAATCTTCTGGATTTGCAGATTTATCATGAGGAATATCTGTACATAGTCTCATGGACAATTTCAAGTCCTCTCCTTTATATATAGAGGGGTTCAAGAACTGATTCATTCACCAATTCTTTTTTCTGCCATTGTCATCAGTTCCACTCCTTGCAGACCAATCTTTTGTTAGTTTCCTTGGAAGTCCCTTTGGCAAGCAGTTTTGATTGATGTATGTAAATTTTCCAAAATTGCCATGTTTGTCTTGAGTCAACAAAAGGAACAAAATATTATCCATTACATATGTCTTCCACATAACTGAGATCATATTTTATCCTGTAAACAATCCATTCAGGGTAAAACATTATTAATATAAATCATAACCCAACTAGATGTCTTTTGTAATATACATAATGTAGTGAGATTAGCAAAGTAACTGTCAACTCTCTTTAATTATTTTTAAACAATTTTGATTCCAAAAATTAAATGGTAAACAGGCATACTACAAGCAAAGTACAAACTTTTACCATGATTTATATGTACAAGAATGCCTCTAGGTTTTACAGATAATCTATGATCATTCATTTAAAATGAAATAGTGGCAATTGTTTCCTAGTGCTTTGTTTTTTAAGTGTGAATAACTAAAAAAAAAAGTTAAAAACTACATAAAAAGAGAGTATATTCTGAATAGCTGAAGAGGGATGAAGGGTTAGAAAATGTCATCAGTTTGCATTCCAATAAATGAGTATTAGAACTGACATCATAGTTATAACAGTGATCATGACACATTAGTTTACAACATGGCACCACATGTCTTAAAGATGCAAGTGTAACAATCAGTCCAAAAGAACTGCCACCCTGATGTTAGAGCTATAAAATGGACCTTGATTTCAATGTCTTTTGACTTTCCCTGATCATAGTTCTACCAATAATATTCCAGTAATTTCCTTGATCCCATCCATCAATGTTTTTATTTTTTTATTTCCTTCAATATCAATCATACTGCTGTTTTCTTTTTATTTCATTATATGGTATAAAAAATAAATTTGAAATAAATTATATAAATCCCACTCCTTAGAAATTATGGATGAATTCACATATCATTTCCTGAAGGCCATCCATCCAGATCTTACCCAGAGAGGAATAATTACTGTTAGCCTAAGAAAAAGTTATTGACTAGGGCACGTACTGTAAAAAGTGTAGAGGTTCATACTTTACATTTATCACACTTTTAAAAAGTGGGTGGGAGCCAGAGCCTGAATGTGGTCTACATTATGCATTGGACTAGTCAGAAACTGAGATAGAACTATAGTCCTAAGCAGTCCTAATCAAGGCAGTTCCATCATTAACATTGAAATGTCCCAAAATTAACATTCAAAATAACTAATGTAAAAAAATTGGAAGCCATGAGGGAGAACAAGCAAGAAAAATGATTTTTACTTCCTTCCAATTCCATTCATGGCTGTATTCTCCAATTCCATTTATGGCTGTTGTTTTAATTTCAGTGAAAACACTGTAGTGAAGTGAAAGCACTAAAGGAATAGTATCCAATTCTAGGTTATCATGTAAATCTTGAGTATTGCATTCTAAACATACTGAGCTGAAATTCTCATTCTGATCCACACATCCAGCAGGAACATGGACCACTCCTATTGGCTGATGCCATTTGACAGCTGACTATAAAAGGGAGCTGTCAAACGGCATCAGTTGTTGCCTGCCAGCTGGCTGCCCTGTTAGCTCACGGCAGCCACGGTAACCCTTTATAAAGCTACATCTGAAAGTTTCTCCGTGTTGTCTCACCAACATAGCACTGGCAACGAGGGTAGGATCTGCTTAAGAGGCAACCAAGCACGATTACTGAGTTGAAAGTCAAGAGCTAAATCCACTACCGAGCTGAATGTCACTTTAAAAGCTGATTGTTACTATTCACGAGCACGAATTTCATTTTCTCTCAGAAGAACCCGGCAGTGCCTGAAGATGAGATGACTTCAACCCCCAGCATTCCCACCTTTGAGACTGACAGCAGAGACATGGGAGTCTTACATAAATCATTTTGACTGTTTCCTAGAAGCCATCGACCTCACTGAAATTTCTACCCACAGGAAAAAAGCGTACTTTTTATGTTTTTGCGGAGCCACAGTGTTTGACACTGCTACCGCATTGCTGGCACCATGATCAGTAAAAACTGTACCATGGGAGGAATTGCAGGAAATCCTATTGAACCATTACTCCCCGAAGCCCTCTTGTATTGTCAGGTGTCATGCTTTTAGAAGATGAACCCAGGCTGAAGGAGAGGCTATTAGCAGGTTTATGGCAGCTTTACAGACAGCTGCCTCACACTGTGGGTTTAGGCATTACCTCGAGGACATGTTATTAGATCAACTAGTCTGTGGAGTCAGGGACTTCAGGTTACAGAGGCACCTTCTGGCTAAAGGGAATTTGACCCTTAAGATAGCTATAGAGGAATCCCAAGCCACGGTGCTGTCAGTGCTTTCAGCGGTAGAGATTCAAGGAAACCTTGTCAGCTGAAATAGCTCAGCCATTCATAACGATGAAGCCTCTCCAGAGGAAAGCTTTGATGAAACCAGTGACATAAATCACCTCAGGCAACCAAAGCCATTCAGAGGAGAAACAGGTTTGCTCCCAGTCAGCCTCCATAATCTCAGCCCATCTGCCTAAACTGTAGAGGGAGTCACCTCAGGGCATCCTGCAAATTCAGGAATGCCATTTGTCTACAATGCCAAAGGAGGGGTCATTTAGCCAGGATCTGTCAGGCAGGAAAGATTTTACCCAGCCACAGCAACCTCAGACAACTCAGCATTTTCAAAAACAAGTTGAAGACTGTTTCACCTGCTACTAAGCTAAGCCAATAGACAAAGACTCTAACAAAATAAGTGTTATTGTCTCTTTAGAAGGACAAACCTTGTCTCTTTAGAAGGAAAACCAGTGGAGGTAGACACTGGCTCAGCGCTCTCCATCATCTCGTGGAGCACCTTGAAGTGTATCCTTCCTTGGATGGCAAAGAAGAGGCTTTAAGACTAGTGACAACTAAGGCAGAACCATCCCAATCATCAGAAAAGGCAAGTCTTTCATTCATTTTCAAAATGTTAAGCCTTTAGTTGTTGTGGATGGTGCCCTCCCAAGCCAATTAGGGTTAGACTGGTTTCCTGCTCTTGGCCTTCATATAGGAGGAATTCACTCTATTGTCAACTTGGAGATGGATACCTTGTTTAATGACTATGCTGATGTATTCACCGAGGGCTGGGGTTTTATGTGGCAACACCAATATCCTTCAGTTTGGACCCTCTAGCAGTTCCAATCCATCTGAAGCCTCGAAGAGTGCCTTTTGCAATCTGCCCTAAACTGGACAAGGAACTGGATAAGCCAATTAACCAGGGAATATTAGAGCCTGTAGACTTTGCAAAATGGGAAACACCTATAGTTACACCTCTTAAAAAAGATGGCAGTTTACGGATTTGCACAGACTATAAATATTCAATAAACAAATATTTGCATATCAGCGCATATCCTGTCCCTGTCATCCAGCACCTGCTGCATTCTTTTGAGCCAGGGACCATTTTTGCAAGACTAGATATGTCCCAAGCTTATCAACAGCTCCCTGTTGATGACATAGTCACTGAATTACAAACTATTGCAACTCACAGGGGCGCTTTCAAATGTAAGTGTTTCCAGTTTGGGGTCAGTGTGGCCCCAAGAATTTTTCAATCATTAAAAGAGAGGTTGCTACAAGGGTTACCTGGTGTAATACCCTATTTTGATGACATATTAATTTCTGCCTCTGACAAACCTCAACTAATACAAAAAGTTTGAGATGTTCTCGAGTGTTTCAGAAGAGCGGGCCTCAAATTGAAGAAAGAGAAGTGCACGATTGCCACACCACAAATAGAATTTCTGGGCTACAAAGTTGATGCCTCTGGCATTCACCCAATAGAATCCAAAGTATGAGCAATCCACGATGCACCCACACCATCTAACAAGACTGAACTTCAGTCTTTCTTGGGACTACTTAATTTTTATGCCTCATTTTTGCCTCATTTTTGCCTCATAAGGCTTCCATTGAAGAACCACTGCATAGACTTTTGGACAAACACTCTTCTTGTCATTGGGGACCTAAGGAAGCCTATTCTTTCATGGCAGTCAAATCATTGCTTACATCTGATGCTGTCCTAATTCAATTCAACAAAAAATGTGCCTTTAGTCTTAATTTCAGATGCTTCGCCTTTTGGCATAGGAGCCGTATTAAATCACAGACTGTCCAATGATTCTGAGGCACCTATTGCTTTTTTCTCCAGAAAATTATCTCCAGCAGAATGCAACTATAGTCAAATTGACAGGGTAATATCCCAAGTCCTTGACTGGGTGGGAAGGGGATGGCCTAAAGACCCTTTTTCACCTGAATTCTTGCCTTTTAAAATCTGTAAGGAAGAATTGTCTTCCTTACAAGGCTGCCTGCTATGGGTAACCAGGGTGGTTATTCCTACCAGTTACAGAGCCCAGTCCTAGAAGTACTTCACAAGGGTCATCCTGGCATTGTTAGGATGAAGGCTTTAGCTTGTAGTTATGTGTGGTGGCCTGGCATGGATGCCCAGATCACCAGCTGGGTAAATGCTTGCCAGCCATGCCAGGTCACCAGACCATCTCCACCCTCATCCACTCCATGAAGATGGGAAGATTCAGGGTCCCCGTGGTCCAGACCACATATTGATTTGGCTGGCGTGGTCCAGACTACATATTGATTGGTTCACCCTTTCCATGGGTGAACATTTTTAATAGTAGTTGACTCCTTTTCAAAATGGGTAGAGCTAGCCTTAATGCCCACTACAACTTCTGAAGCTGTAGCTAAGGCCTGCTGCAAATCTTTTCTACCCATGGTCTTCCTGACACCATTGTGTCAGACAATGGCCCTCAATTCACATCCTATGAATTTGGGGTATTTCTGGCTAACCAAGGAATTAGGCAGGCCCTAACAGCCCTTTTTCTTTCAGCTAGCAATGGCCTTGCTGAGAGAGCTGTCAGATCTACCAAGGAGGCTCTGGAAAGTCTTGGGCCAGCTGATTGGCACTCCAGACTTGCTAAGTACCTCCTAATCCAGCACACGACCCCTGTGCTTCTACAAATAGATCCCCAGCTGAACTCCTAATAGGTCACCATTTGAGAACCATCTTAGACAGACGCCATCCAAATTATGCCCCAGTCACACCTTTGGGCTCTAATAGCCAGGCTAGGAGTTTCGCTGAAAACAATTAGGTTTATGCCAGGAACTATGCGGGTCACCCCTTATGGCTACCAGGTCAAATTGTGCCAGTAACCAGCCCTAAGTCATATAGGGTCCAGTTGCAAGATGGTCGCATTTGGCGTTGCCATGTTGACAGTCGACAATTCTGCACCCTTAACCATTAGAAGCTGAGATGCCTGTTCCATTACCGCCAGAGATATCATTTATGACATTTTCCTAGTTTTTTATTTGTTTATTTCACCTTATCTCACAATAATCTTTAATTATGAAATCATAAGAACCTTGCTAGATTCCCACCTAGTCCAGTATCCTGAATTCAATTCTGGCCAATATTTATAAAACTCATACACATAAACAGGGCAGTGATAGTCATCTCTACTAATGCTCTCCTAGAAGTCACTGCTATATGTATCAGTCCCAAACTCCATATTAGGGTTGCATAGTAAATTAATTACATGGATATTCACTATATCGGCAGTTTCCAAATATTTCCTTTATGCAAGTAGTACATTGTTACTGAATATCAGGAATAATATTCCAGCACATAATAGAACTCTAGAATTAAATAAAGATTAACTGATTGTTAATTTATAATGACCAATATCTTACAAGGTTATGAAATGTCATGACTTCAGTTCGGCCCTTGAAATCTTCCATAATTTTTGGCAAGAATACCAGCATATGAGAGTTCATAATATTAGAAGGTTTGGAATATTAGAAAAATTGTCATTTTTTACACTTTCCCACAGACTGGAAATTATTGTAATATATATAAAAAAAGTCATCATCAGTATCTCTATAAAGTGAATGGCATCACAATGCATTCATAAAATTAATCTATACAAGTTTAATCTATTCAAAGTTATGGATCCCTTTATAGTATTTTCTTCTGTTAACATACAACTGTAATGTATATCTTACATTGTGCTGCTGAATACAAATTTCATGAATGAACGAACAAACGCACATGTTGTTTCCTATCCTTGAATCTCTGTTTGGTTTACCATTAAAGGAAAGAGATATAGGTCTGTCTGGCCTCCTACCGGTAATTTAATCATTAATACAGACTTTTTTTGGATATTTACTACCAGAAGTGAAAAAAAATGGGCTTTACAAGTTGTTGTTTTAATCGTTTAATCATGTCTGCCTCTTGGAGACTTCATAAGGCAAGTGCTCTTTATGCTACCCAATCAAGCACACCTTCTTCCAGTTGTTGGATGTTTAGCTTTGTATCAGATTTGATACTATCAACCAGCATGTTATTTGTTCCGTCTGGAAAAACGCGAGGTAGACCGGGTTCCAACAGTAAAAGTCTTTATTTCAACAGTTAAGTGAAAACGGAACAGTTTGGCTCTTGCCACAGCAGCCTTTATATACGGCTTGCCTGTCGGCTTGTAGCCAATGACAGTTACTTGGTTTTGCCGCCTTTTGGCAGCTCTTTTGGATTGGTTCCTAGTGAACCAATCCCTATGCTGGCTTTTCTAGCCAATCACAATTGAGGATTTGGAGTAGACTATTTTATACGGAACACTCCTCCCCCCTTGGTTTAGTCCTACATGGTGACAGAGTCGCGCAAGTAGGTGGGGCTTCTTCGGATTCTACTGGACTTGTGCGGTTCATTTTCACTGGAGACTTCAACCGGTTCAGATGGGGTTGCTGTCTCTCCAGCTCTTCTCCATGGAACCGCCTGGAAGGGTGAGTCAGCCATTTTGCTACCGCTTGAGTTTCTCAGGCCGGTGTTTTTGCCGCTCCCTCCTGGTTTCTCCGGGCAGGTCGAGCTGGCTTGGCTGGCCCCTTCGTCTGGATTATTTTCGCAAGTCTCATCTAATCGTAAGTTTCCTTGCTCTTTTTGATTGGATAGATGTTCTGGGTTTATTTTTAAAGGTTCTTTATTATTTTCTTGTATTCCCCCCCCCCCTTCTTTGGTTTTGTTTTCGACGATTTTTATTTTTTGTGGTTGTGCGTTTGTATTTCTTTCAATGTTTCGGGAACAAAGCTGGTCTATGTGCTGCTTCCATTCCCTGCCATCATCAACAGTTAGTCGGTAGGACCGGAGGCCTGTGAGTTGTGTGATTGTGGCTGGTAGCCATAGGGGGTCCCCGGTAAAAAATTTTGCATAGACTAGGTCGCCGATTTCAAATGTTTGGCAATGGCTGGAGGAGTCAAGGGGTCTTTCCAACGTGTAATTTGGGTGCAACCTGTCTAATTGTGACCTCAGTTTTCTTCCCATTAATAACTCTGCTGGGCTTTTGTTGGTTACGGTGCTGGGTGTGATATGTTGGAGGGTGAGTAGATGGTTGATTTTATCCTGGACATCCCCAAGGTCCATTTTCTCTAAACCCTCTTTGGTAAACCTGACCATTCTCTCCGCCCTACCATTTTCGGCCGGGTGAGCCGGCACGGTCAGTGCATGGCGTATACCTAGGGAGGCTAGGTATTGTTCAAATTGGATGGCAGTTAATTGTGGCCCGTTGTCGGACACTAGGACGTCCGGCAATCCATGGGTTGCAAAAAGTTTGTTAAGTTGTTTAATGACCGCCTCGGTTGTCATAGATGACATTACTACAACCTCCAGGCAATTTGAGTATGCATCTACAACAATTAAAAAGGTATGCCCTCTAGTAGGACCCGCGAAATCAATGTGGCTCTGAGACCAAGGGGCCTCGTGGGGTCTCCCAGTCCCTTATGGGTGCTTGTGGTGGGAAGGCCTAGTTTTCTGACATTTAGTGCAAGTGGCAACCCAATATTCAATATCTTTATCTAAACCAGGCCACCAGACATAGCTTCTAGTGAGGCTTTTCATATTTATGATACCAGGATGGCCTTCGTGAAGCATACCCAACACCCTAGTCTGTAGTTTAGGAGGGATTACTACCCGATCACCCCACAATAAACAACCTTTTTGAATTGAGAGTTCGGTTTGTCTGGTCTGGAAAAGTTTAAAGTTTTCAGTTTTTTGGTTTTCCGGCCAGCCTTTACCTACCCAGTTTAATATGCAGCTAGTCACTGGGTCCTTTGCGGTGGCTCTGGCAACATTGCTTGCGGATATTGGTAGTTCAGGGCATGTTTCTATTTGCAGGGTTGTCATTGTTGGCACCTGGTCTTCCTCCATCGTCGGCAGCGGTGCTCTGCTTAATGAGTCTGCATGGGAGATTTGCTTCCTGGGTCGATGTGTCAATGTGTAAGAGTATGCTGCAAGGAATTCTGACCAACTAGTCATCCGCGGGGATAAAATGTTCGGTGTAGGCTTGTTTCCTGCCAGAATTCCTAGCAACAGTTTATGGTCCGTTACAATCAAAAATGTTCTTCCATAAAGGTATTCGTGAAAACGTTTCACTCCGGCGACGATTGCCAGGGCTTCTCTGTCTAGTTGACTATAGTTACGTTTTGTTTTAGACAGAGTCTGTGAGTAATAAGCGATGGGTGCCTCTCTCCCATCTGGCAATTGGTGGCTCAGAATGGCACCGACTCCAAAAGGTGAGGCATCGCAGGTTACCGTCAATGTAAGTGTGTTACTAAACTGGATAAGAATGGTGTTTGATGTTCATAAATTTTTTATTTTCTGGAATGCTTTTTGCTCTCTATGACCCCAAGTTCAATTAGTTTTCTTATCCAGCAAACAATGTAATGGTTCCACTATTGTTGCTTTGTGGGGGAGGAATAAATTATAGAAATATATTAGACCTAAAAATGCCTGCAATTCCATTTTGTTTTTTGGCTGTGGTGCATCTTTAATGGCTTTGACTTTTTTTTCAGTAGGGTGTATACCCTCTCCGTCAACTAAGTAGCCCAGAAATTCGACGCGATCAGACATTAAGCAGCATTTTTCTTTTTTAACTTTCAGACCGGATTCTCTAAATTTTGTTAGTACATTTCTTAGTCTTTTTTCTAGTTGGGTTGTATCTTTAGCCGAAATCAGGACGTCGTCAAAATATGGTATGACCCCTTTTATTCCATTTAATAGGCATTCCATGAGGCTTTGGAAAACGCCTGGGGCCACACTCACTCCAAACTGAAGTCTGTTACACTTGAATGCCCCTTTGTGAGTCACTATTGTCTGTGCCTCAGCCGTTAAGGGGTCTACTGGAAGCTGTTGGTAAGCTTGTGCTAGATCTAGTATAGCAAAAAATTTTCCTCCCCCGAGTGAGTGTAGCAAATGTTGCACGACTGGCACCGGGAATGCGCTTTGTTGCAGTGCATGGTTTAGGGTAGCCTTGTAGTCTCCGCAGATGCATACCGACCCATCAGGTTTAACCAGTGTTACTATTGGCGTCTTCCATTTAGCATGGTCAACAGGTTCCAAAACCCCTTGGTCAATTAATTTATTCAATTGTTCCTCTATTTTTGCTTTTAATGCAAAGGGAACTCGTCTGGCCTTTAATCTTCTAGGGGGCACCTGAGGGTCTAAGCTAAAGGAAATTGGGGTCCCCTGATACCTGCCTAGGGAGCCATCGAAAACGTCCTGGAACTCGTGGATCAGGTTTTCTTCCCAGTTGGTTGTGGCCACTCGATCTACTCTGGTCATTCTGATGCCCAATGGTGCGAACCATTCGATGCCCAGGAGGCTGGGTCGGTCTTGGTCGACTATTGTCAGAGGCAGGACTTCGACATGCTGCTTGCAAGCGACTCGGAAATGTTCTAGACCTACCACAGGGATTCGATTCCCTTGGTAGTCCTTCAGAGTTAATTTTTGTTTCTGGAGCTCTTTTAGTTTAATATTTGGGACCAGTTGTCTGATTGTGTCCCATGACACCATTGACTGGAAAGACCCTGAATCGACTTCCATCTCACAGGAGCTGCCTTCGATTTTTACAATGATTTAAACTTTTTTTCCGCTTTCCGTCTGAGCGCTTCCGATAGTGACAGTTTGATGGGTCTTTTCTTGGTTACTGGTTCGTTTGTTGCGCTCCCACTTTCTCTCGGCATGTTTCAATTCAGCTTGTGGGGGAGAGTTACTGTGTCTGTTAGGGCTGTTATTTTTGCGATTCCTACAGACCTTCTCGATGTGTCCCCTTTTCTTACAAGCTCTGCAGATGGCAACAAGGAACCTGCAATCGGCTTGAGGGTGGTTTCCTCCACAACCAGCGTATTCCCGCCAGTTTCTTTTTTCGCGCCTTTTTTTGTTGGCTTATAGGCGGTGGACCTCATCATCTTCCTCTCCGGATTCTGATGTCTCGTCAAAATCTTCATGGTGTGTGGTGGTGGGAAATTGCTTCTTCCCTCTGGTTAGACTCATTTCATCATTGTTCGCGTTCATTTGTTTCATGGTGGCCGCTGACTTTTTCACAGCTTCTGCAGCTGTGGCTTCTGCGATTGCTTCAGCCACAGTTATGTTGGGTTTATTTAACAATTTACTTTGTAAATTAGAGTCTTTTAAACCCAATACTACTTGATCTCGCATGGCTTCATCTAAGTTCAGGAACTCACATGCTCCCCCCAGTTGTCGGAGGGCTGCCACAAAATCAATGATGGTCTCACCTTCTTTTTGGTCCCTTCGGTAGAATTCGTGCCGTTTGATGAGATTTGACACCACTGGTGCATAATGAGCCTTCAACATTCACTGGAGTTCGGGCCAGGTCATTTGCTTTACGTCTGTGGGCTTCGCCAATGCCTTGGCCATTTTGAATATCGTTGGTCTGCAATGCGTTAAGAATACAGCCTTCTTACGCTGGTCTGATATCTCTTCCATCTCGTTACTTTCTAAGTACATTTGGAAACGGTCTACGTAGGATTCCCAATCTTCTTCATTGGGGTTGAAGGGTGAGGGCGGTGCATTATTTCCGGCCATCGCTTCAAGCCTGGGTTTCAATTCGCCGCGTGCACAGTCTCACGTCTCTGGACGATCCTACCTTCATCGCCAGTGTTCCATCCGAAAAAACGCGAGGTAGACCGGGTTCCAACAGTAAATGTCTTTATTTCAACTGTTCTGTTTGGAAAAACGCGAGGTAGACCGGGTTCCAACAACAAAGTCTTTATTAGTTGATTTACAAGTGAAAACGGAACATTGGCTCAAGCTGCGGCAGCCCTTTTATAGGGGCTTGCCTGCTGGCTTGTAGCCAATGACATTAGTTTGGTTTTGCTGCCTTTTTAGCGGCTCCTAGGATTGGTTCCTAGTGAACCAATCCCTATAGTGGCTTTCTTAGCCAATCAGAATGTGAGGTTAGGAGTCAACCATTTTAATACAGTACACCCCTCCCCTCTTGGTTTGGTTCTTATGAGGTGACGTAGTCACGGAGGTAGGTGGGGCTTTTCCTGGTTCTATTGGACCTGCGTGGTTCATTGTTGCTGGCGACTTTGACTGGTTCGGAGGGGTTTGCTGTGTCTCCGTCTCTTCTCCATGGAACTGCCTGGAAGGGTGAGTCAGCCATTTTGCTGCCGCCTGAGTTTCTCAGGTCGGCAGTCTTGCCGCTCCCTCCTGGTTTTTCTGGGCAGGTCGAGCTGGCCTGGCTGGCCCCTTCGCTTGGATGCTTCCCGCAAGTTTCCTCTAACTGTAAGTCTCTATTTTGCTCTTTTTGTTTTTTGTAATATTCTGGGTTTATTTCAAACGGTTCTTTATTGTTTCTTTGAATTTCCCCCCCCTCGTTGGTTGTTTTTTTGTCATTTTTTATTGTTTCTGGTTGAGCATTCATGTTCCTTTCTATGTATCGGGAACGAAGCTGGTCTATGTGCCGCTTCCATTCCCTGCCATCGTCCACGGTTAGTCGGTAGGACCGGGGGCCTGTGATTTTGGTTATTGTGCCTGGAAGCCATAAGGGGTCCCCGGTGAAATTTTTTGCATAGACTAGGTCGCCTATTTCAAATGTTCTGGAGCAGGTGGAGGAGTCGGGGGGTCTTTCTGGTGTGTAATTTGGGTGCAACTTGTCTAGTTGTGACCTGAGTTTCCTTCCCATTAATAGTTCCACCAGGCTTTTGTTGGTAATGGTACTGGGTATGATATGTTGGAGGGTGAGTAGGAGGTTAATTCTATCTTGGACATCCCCATTGTTCATTCTTTCTAAACCCTCCTTGGTAAACCTGACCATTCTCTCTGCTCTACCATTTGCGGCTGGGTGAGCCGGCGCGGTTAGAGCATGGCGTATCCCCAGGGCGGCTAGGTGTTCTTCGAATTGGATGCTTGTCAATTGTGGCCCATTGTTGGACACTAGGATGTCTGGTAGTCCATGGGTTGCAAATAGTTTGTCAAGTTGTTTAATGACCATTTCCGTTGTCGTGGATGGCATAACTACAACTTCCAGCCAATTTGAGTATGCATCCACGACAATTAAGAAAGTATTCCCTTTAGTAGGTCCCGCAAAATCAATGTGGATTTGATACCAGGGGCCCCTTGGGGTTTCCCACTCCCTTATGGGTGCTTGTGGTGGGGAGGGTCTGGTTTTTTGGCATTTGTTGCAAGAATTTACCCAGTATTCGATGTCCCTATCTATACCCGGCCACCAGACATAGCTTCTAGCAAGGCTTTTCATTTTAACAATACCAGGGTGGCCTTCGTGAAGCATACCCAGTACCCTGGTTTGTAATTTAGAAGGGACGACTACCCGATCACCCCACAATAAACAACCCTTTTGGATAGAGAGTTCAGTCTGTCTGGTCCGGAAAGGTTTAAAGTGTTCAGTTTTTTTATTTTCCGGCCAGCATTTACCTACCCAGTTTAGTATGCGGGCAGTCACTGGGTCTTTCGCTGTGGCTCTGGCGACGTCGTTGGCAGATATTGGTAGATCAGGGCATGTCTCAATCTGTAGGGTGGTCATCGTTGGTGCCGGGTCTTCTTCCTTTGTTGGTAGCAGCGATCTGCTTAATGCATCTGCATGGGAGATTTGCTTCCCGGGTCGATGCATTAATGTATACGAGTAGGCTGCCAGGAATTCCGACCATCTGGTCATTCTCGGGGACAAAATGTTTGGTGTAGGCTTGTTTCCCGCCAAAATTCCTAGCAACGGTTTATGATTCGTTCCTATTGAAAATGTCCTTCCATATAAATATTCGTGGAAGCGTTTTACTCCAGCAACGATTGTTAGGGTTTCTCTGTCTAGTTGACTATAATTACATTCTGTTTTAGACAGAGTCTTTGAATAATAGGCGATGGATGCCTCTCTTCCATCTGGCAAATTGGTGGCTCAGGATGGCACTGACTCCGAATGGCGAGGCATCGCAGGTCACCGTCAATGGCAGTGTGTTGCTAAACTGGATAAGAACAGTGTTTGATGTTAATAAATTTTTTATTTGTTGAAAAGCTTCTTGCTCTCTATGACCCCAAGTCCAATTTGTTTTCTTATCCAGTAAATGGTGAAACGGTTCCGCTATTGTTGCTTTATGGGGAAGGAATACGTTATAAAAGTTTATTAGTCCCAAAAATGCTTGCAACTCGGTTTTGTTTCTTGGTCGTGGTGCGTCTTTAATGGCTTTGACTTTTTTTTCAGTAGGGTGTATACCGTCTCCATCTATTAAATAACCCCAAAATTCGACGCGATCCGTCTTTAAACAGCATTTTTCTTTCTTTACTTTCAGGCCAGATTCTCTAAATTTTGTTAGTACGTTTCTCAGTCTTTTTTCTAATTGGTTTGTATTTTTGGCCGAAATTAGGACGTCATCAAAATATGGCACGACCCCTTGTATTCCATTCAGTAGGCATTCCATGAGGCTTTGGAACACTCCTGGGGCCACACTTACTCCAAACTGGAGTCTGTTACACTTGAATGCTCCTTTATGGGTCACTATTGTCTGTGCTTCCACTGTTAGGGGGTCTACTGGAAGCTGTTGGTAAGCTTGTGCTAAATCTAATTTAGCGAAAACTTTTCCTCCCTCAAGTGAGCGTAACAAGTGTTGTACGACTGGCACCGGGTATGCGCTTTGTTGAAGCGCATGGTTCAGGGTAGCCTTGTAGTCACCGCAGATTCGAACCGACCCGTCAGGTTTAACTGGTGTTACAATAGGCGTCTCCCATCGGGCATGGTCAACAGGTTCCAAAACCCCTTGGTCAACCAATTTGTTTAGTTGTTCCTCTATTTTTGCCTTTAATGCAAAAGGAACTCGTCTGGCTTTTAGCCTTCTAGGGGCTACCTGGGGGTCTAAGCTAAAGGAAATTGGGGTCCCCTGGTACCTGCCTAGTGAGCCGTCGAAAACGTCCTGGAATTCATGGATCAGGTTTTCTTCTCAGTCTACTCCAGTCATTCCGATCCCTAATGGTGCGAACCATTCGATGCCCAGGAGACTTGGGTGGTCTCGGTCAACTATTGTCAATGGCAGTACTTCATCATGGTGTTTGTACGGGACTTGGAAATGTCCAAAACCTATCACAGGGATTCAATTCCCTTGGTAGTCTTTTAGGGTTAATCGCTGCTTCTGGAGCTTTTTTGGGTTGATGTTAGGGACCAGTTGTTTGATTTTGTCCCATGACACCATTGACAAAAAGGACCCTGAGTCTACCTCCATTTCGCAGGGGTTTCCTTCGATTTTCACTATTATTTTGACTTTCTTGCCGCTTTCCGTCTGCACGCTCCCGATAGTGAAAGTCTGGTGTGTTTTCTCCCGTTTATTGGCTCGTTTGTTTCATTGCCACTTTCTCTCGGTTTGTGGCGAAGAGTTGCTGCGTCTGTTTGGCTGTAGTTTTTTTTATTTCTGCAGACCTTCTCGATGTGCCTCCTTTTTTTACAAGCTCGGCAGATGGCATCAAGGAATCTGCAGTTGGCTCAAGGATGGTTTCCTCCGCAGCCTGCGCATTCCTGCCAATTTCTTTTTTTGCGCCCTTTTTTGTTGGCGTATAGGCGGTGCACCTCATCGTCTTCTTCTTCAGATTCTGACATCTCGTCAAAATCTTCGTGGTGTGTAGTGGTTGGAATTTGTTTCTTCCCTTTTATTAAACACGTTTCGTCATTGTTTGCGTTCATCTGCTTCATTTTGACAGCCGATTTCTTCATGGTTTCGGTGGCTGAAGCTTCAGCAATGGCTTCGGCTACGGTTATATTGGGTTTGTTAAGCAGTTTGCTTTGTAAGTTAGAGTCTCTTAAACCCAATACTATCTGATCTCGCATCGCTTCATCTAAGTTCAGGACCTCGCATGCTCCCCCCAGTTGTCGGAGGGCTGCCACGAAATCGGCAATAGTCTCGCCTTCTTTCTGAAGTCTTCGGTAAAATTCGTGTCTTATGATGAGGTTTAATACTACTGGTGCATAGTGAGCCTTCAGTATTCGTTGGAGTTCGGGCCAAGTCATTTGCTTCACGTCTCTGGGCTTTGCTAATGCCTTGGCCATTTTGAAAATCGTCGGCCCACAATGCGTCAAAAAGACAGCCCTCTTCCGCTGGTCTGAAATCTCTTCCATCTTGTTACTTTCCAAATACATTTGGAAATGGTCTACGTAAGATTCCCAATCCTCTTCATTGGGATTGAAGAGTGCGGGCGGTGCGTTGTTTCCAGCCATCATCTTAGCCTGGTTTATCGCTGAGTGCACAGTCTCGTGTTTTAGGATGATCCCATTCTCGTCGCCAGTGGTCCATTCAGAAAAACGCAAGGTAGACCGGGTTCCAACAACAAAGTCTTTATTAGTTGATTTACAAGTGAAAACGGAACATTGGCTCAAGCTGCGGCAGCCCTTTTATAGGGGCTTGCCTGCCGGCTTGTAGCTGATGACATTAGTTTGGTTTTGCCACCTTTTTAGCGGCTCCTAGGATTGGTTCCTAGTGAACCAATCCCTATAGTGGCTTTTTTAGCCAATCAGAATGTGAGGTTAGGAGTCAACCATTTTAATACAGTACATCAACAGTTAAGTGAAAATGGAACAGTTTGGCTCTTGCCGTGGCAGCCTTTATATACGGCTTGCCTGTCGGCTTGTAGCCAATGACAGTTACTTGGTTTTGCCGCCTTTTGGCAGCTCTTTTGGATTGGTTCCTAGTGAACCAATCCCTATGCTGGCTTTTCTAACCAATCACAATCGAGGATTTGGAGTAGACTATTTTATACAGAACATTATTTGCTTGCCTCTTCTTCACAAGTAGATACAAATTTAATAAGTTTGCTCTTATAAAACTGTACATATAATCTCTGATTATCTATAAAAATAGGATTCATGTTCTCTACAGTTTCTTGCTGAAAGGCACAACTATATGAAACTGAGAAATGATGGTAATCATTTGGATCATAACCATAAGGAAGCTTTGATCATTTCTACTTTTATTTATTTGAATAACAAGTGATGATACCAGATAGGAAGTTACTTTTGTTTTTGTCAATAAAAGAAGTACAACAAACCTAATCTCCAGTACTGTAAGTGTGTTATAGTTAATAGTTATATTCAGTTTAGCATTTTAGTTTAGCAATACATTCAATGCTGGTTATTTGTATAAAAACTTTTCAATCAAATTCCAGAGCTTTTGTTTAAGCCCATGTCACACTGCACCAACGGATGCAAAGAGGATGTAAAATGGACAAAAAAGCTTGCCATCCGTTGGTTAACACGATGTATCCATTCTGTACTCACTGCCTCCATTTTGCTTCCTCTCTATCCGTCCAGCATCCGTTTATTGATGTTTCATGCACTCAGAAAGTTTTGAATTGCCTAAAACTTTTGAATGGAAAATGTATCCAATGCATCCGTTCTGCATCCTCTAGGCATACGGGGGACATCCGTTCTGCATCCATTATGCATCTGCTATATCTGCTAGGCATCCGCTGTGCATCCGCACAACTCAAATCCGTTCCAGTGGTAAATGGATGCAGGGAGGAAGCAGAACGGATGTGCAGTGTTCGTAGCACAGATGGAGAAAGGATGAAAGCAGATGCAGCTCATCCGCTCTGCATCCGCTCTGCATCCACTCTGCATCCTCTACGCATCCGCTCTGCATCCTCTACGCATCCTCTACGCATCCGCTCTGCATCCTCTACGCATCCGCTCTGCATCCTCTATGCATCCTCTACGCATCCTCTATACATCCGCTCTGCATCCTCTATACATCCGCTCTGCGTCCTCCCCATGTCCTTTCCTTTCCGTGTTATCTGCTCTGCTTATGCAAATTTTTGCCCCTTTTGAGAGCGGATAACAATGGATGGAACATTTTGCTCATCCGTTGTGTCCTTTTTGCATCCGTTGGGCAGTGTGACATGGCCTTAAAGTTTTAGCAACAAAAGTGCATGGTTGGAGGGGGTTTTCCTTCTAACTTCTTATATCAAGAAATATTCATTGAATTGTGGTGGGTCCTTCCCAGGAATCACTCTCTTAAACATGCTTCACTAAAGCTTAAATGTATGAATTGAGCCAAACTGACAACATTGGAAAATAGAAGTATAGTGCTATATATCAAATCATGCTTTGAGATGGCACTGAAAGAGCAATTCATCCTTGGGTTGCTGAAATGCTTTTGTTCTCCAGAATTTATCACTAGTCCTATCAACATGAAGTTTTTTAAAAAACCATCTTGGAAAAAGGCAAATTGCAAGCTACTGCTTTACCATTGATATGAAAATAATGTGAGCTCTTCATGAAGTCCTCAGAAGCTGAGTTCAATTCAAGAGAGATTTTATTTTTTTAAAACTAATGATATGGTATATTATAGGTTTTTCCCTATTTTAAGATAAGTCATTGCATTCAGAAAGCAGATAGATTTTCAAAGAATACCCAAAGGATGATCTATCACTGATCTCTTCTTCCACATAGATATTTAATTTTGAGCTTCAGCTCATACAAGGTCAGGCAAGACTCCGTTTTTCCTGCTTTAACAGTTGTGACTCACACAACCATTATTATATGGAAACCTAAATATTTGTGGGCTCTTTAGTGGTCTCTGAGCTTGGTTATTTTCTTGCAGATATTTCATTACCAAACTACATGATATTATTAGTGCTTGTAAGGAATACTAAACATCTATGTATGTAATGCTTATATGTAAGCATTACCTGTTAAAAAAGATTAGGCATAAAATATAAGAATCTGTACTCTTATCATTCAGATGAAACTTTGTGCTTCTGTGAAACTTCATTGAATTTAATGAAATTTACTCATAGTTGTATAAAATTTTTACTTGGCAAAACGTTTGCAAATTTTATGTCAGCTGCAGCCCTTTGCACATATGTACTAGAAAGGGTGATATTTTTCTTACTTCTGAAAAGCCAATGGATTATTTTTTGGTGATCCAGATTTTTAGCCTGTTTTACTTTAATCTGAAAACTTCTAATATGTCTTCTCACCAGTAAGGCATAAATCAATAAGGCTCAGGGATTGGGTTAGATTCACATATTACAAACAATATGTTGTTTACCTCCCAAACCTATGTGCAGCTTGAAAAGCAATTTCATTCAGAATTTTTCAAATGTATATTTTTGGATATATGAATTTTAGAAATACATAATTGGAAATAAAAATCTTTTTGTAAATATATTTGGAGATTGTATAAATATTTTAAAGACTCTTCTAAAAAAAGAGGTTTTTATTGTGCAGAAAAAAAACCATTTCATTGTGGGACTACTATAAAATTGCTTCTTACTATGAGTCAGGGAAGGATCTCTGAGGGAAATTGTATGCTTGGCCACTCTTTTATTTCTATGTATTTTTTATATATATACTTTTTTCAGTCAGACCTTTCTTTCCCTTATTCATCCCATTTATGACATTAGGTTTCTTGAATTTCCTCTTCTAGAGCTTTCTTACTGCAATTTTAAGTTATTCTTTGACAAGTGGTACAATTTGGATTTTTCAATTCTCACAATAAAATGAAACTACTTTAGAAGTGATGGTTGACTGCAATATACCAATCTAATTCAGATCTATCTATCTATCTATCTATCTATCTATCTATCTATCTATCTATCTATCTATC
>BLBF01000094.1:393340-409656 GCA_015471245.1 Laticauda colubrina | reverse complement strand
ATCTATCATCTATCATCTATCATCTATCATCTATCATCTATCATCTATCATCTATCATCTATCATCTATCATCTATCATCTATCATCTATCAACACTTTACAGTATTTAGAGATGAAGCCACTAGATAACTTGGGACAAGTAATTATATTTCAGTGTTTTTAAAGATTCTTCTGATTAAAAATGAAAAAGATCAGAATTTTTAAGTGTAATACATTAAAAAAATTAACAATGTTTCCATAACAGCTCAACATAAGAGTTGGAAGGTCTACCCCTTGCTGCAGCAGGAAACTCTATATCATTTCAGACAAATGGTTGTCCAATCTCTTTTTAAAAATTCTAGTGGAGCACTAACAACTTCTGGAGGCAAGTCATTCCTCTGATTAATTGTTCTAACTTCCTAACTAATTAGGAAGTTTCTTCTTACTTCTAGGCTTCTTCTTCTTACTTCTCCTTGATTAGTTTCCATTCATTGCTTCTTGCTCTGCCTTCAGGTGCTTTGGACACTCCCCTCTTCTTTGTGGCATCCCCTTAGATATTGAAACACTGCTATCAGGGTACTCCCCCCAGTCCTTCTTTTCATACCCAAATAGACATACCCAATTCTGTCTCAACATCTTTTTTTATATTGTGGTAACCCAAGCTGGTTGCATATTCCAAGCATAGACTTACCAAGACATTATAAAGTGGTATTAAAACATCACATAGTATTGATTCTATCCCTTTGTTAATGTAGCGTAGCTTACATTAGATCAATGAGATATTCCTGAAATATAATTCTTCTGTCTGTGTTTATATAAAATTATTCTTTCTTCTGAGTTCATTCAAAGACAAATGAAAGAATCAGAATAAGTTTTCTTTGCTATTTCTTATAGTGGAAAAATAATCCATAGGAAATAGAAACATTTAAATGAATAGAATATTAGTGACTGTGGAATGCACCAGCTTTATAACATTTTAGTTGATTTTTTTTCTTTTTTTGGTCTTTCTAATTGGAATGCATGAAGAATGTATGATTCATATTCAATAAAATTAGACCTTATAAATGCTCATCAGCATTGGATTGCACCTCATCAACTATAGAGTCAAGAATTTCATAAAAGAAGCAGAAACAAGGAGAATAATATATTATCTGCTGATATGTTACATCATCACTTCAAAATCTTTCCTGAAAAGCAAATACAGCAGATATCTATAGAAGCAATTATTTTCCTCTGAAAATGTGAAGATGTCACAACAATAGAAATACTAAAAGTATGATAAAAATATAAAGAGTTAAATTGTTGTACAAAAACATCAGTGATAAAGTTCAAGTGTAATGTTTTAGTATTGCACAGACTAGCTGTGATCTACCAGAATAGGTGCCTTTTCCAAAGAGAAACATAGATTCTGCCTCTCCAAAGATTGAGTGCTTCAACAAGCCACTTCACACGGACAGCAGAACCTTTTTTAATATAGAAGCCAGCAGTGGAAAACATTTATTTATTTTTTTGGATCCTGCTTTTATTACATATTCAATGCATTTTCCTTTTCCTATTTTTTTTACAATCCTGTGAAGTGGGTTGAGGACAAGTGAGCAAGAAGCCCAAAGTCACCCAGCTTGCTAAGAAGGGACTTGAATTCATGGTCTTTCACACTCTCGCATTTGCCTAAACCACGATACCAAACTGGTTCTCAGCAACACAATACATCAGTTTTCTTAATGGCCACTGCTTTGTGTCTCGTTAAATTCAATGAAAATTACATCTAGATTTACACTATTAAAATTTCATAGAATCAGAGCATTTGTTCTATGAAATCAAAGTCAAATCAGTGACATGAGTGACATAAAAATTAATAAATTAAAAAAATGTCTTTGGACTGGGCATTTATAATAAATTAAAAATCAATCAACCAATCAATTAATAAAGTGATTGTAATTTCAATTAAACCATCTGCAACAAATGCTTGGCTGGCCTCTGCTGGATTTCATCTACTGTGAGGTAATTAGTTACATTGTCAAACTTATCTTATTATTATGAAGTTTTATCTGACATCCTGTGAGGTAATTCCATTATTTGAGACCCTCTGCTCTTGGGTAATTGAGAACAGGTATAGATTTTTGTATGTAACATACTTTAGATATTTAAAGAGTGCATTCATAGTCTGCCTTTCTTTCCCATTCTCTTCTCAAAACTAAACATTCTACTTTCCCTTAGTCTCTCTTGACTGAACTTAGTTTCAAGTCTGTAATCACCCTTATTACTGATTTCTGAATCTATTCTAACTCGACTAAGTCCTCCTCAATGTATAATGCCATGAACTATAAATAGGTGAAATCAGACTCATTCAATCCATTATAAAGAGACATTATTATTTTCTGTACAATACAATCCTATGCATATTCACTTTGAAATAAATAATGTTATGCCAATTGATCTGATTGCTATCTCAATATATAAAGTATCACCCTAATTACTATCAAATGAATGGTACCAATTTTAGTTTTTTAAGCTGAAGGTTCAACTAACCAGCTATTACAACTGGCCAATGGGTATATGCAAGTTTGGCAGGTGTACCAAAAGTTTGCTGGCAGGTTTGTACCGTAGGTATATGACAGGTAAAGCCCATGTCACACTGAACCAACGGATGCAAAGAGGATGTAAAACGTACAAAAAACCTTGCCATCCGTTGGTTAACATGATGTATCCATTCTGTACTCACTGCCTCCGTTTTGCTTCCTCTCTATCCGTCCAGCATCCGTTTATGGACGTTTAATCCGCTCCAAAAGTTTTGGGCTGCCTAAAACTTTTGCGCAGAAAATGTATCCAGTTTGTCCATTCTGCATCCGCTACGCATCCGCTACGCATCCGTTACGCATCCGCTACGCATCCACTGTATCCTCTAGGCATCCGTTGCGCATCCACACAACTCCATCCGCCCGGACGTAGGGAGGAAGCGGAACGGACGCAGAATGGATGCAGAATGGATGCCTAGCGGATGCAGAATGGAAACAAAGCGTTTAAAATGGAAAAAACGTTCGCAGAGGGGACCTATCTCGGATATTAAGGATGTCTAGAGGATGCCTAGAGGAAAACCTATACTGCCTGTAAAAAGAGGGAGCAACTCTCCTGCATCGCACTTTCAGAACAGCAGCCCAGTGGTGCAGACCTCTGCAGCCTTCATCTGGCTCTTCCTCTTCCACAGCATCCAGTCATGTTCACCGTGGATTGTAACAAAGTCCTTTCGGCAGCCACCATCGTTCTGCAACAGTGCGAAGCCATCTGCAGGCTGTGTGAACTCTACTGTGAGAAGAAAAGGAGCCACCCAAAAAGAGTCTGGGTCCGAAGATGGTTCACCAGAAGAGCAGAGGACGGACTGTACAACAAGCTGATGGTGGAGCTCAGGAGTGAAGACACTCGGACGTTACAGAACTTCATGAGGATGCCTCCAGCCATGTTTGACTAAGTTGTGCAGCGCCTGACACCCAGGTTGACCAAGGCAAACACCAGCTTCCGGCCCAGCGTGGAACCTGGGCTCAAGGTGGCACTCACTCTGTGCCACCTGGCCTCAGGGACCTCCTACAGGAGCATGCAGAATGGCTGGAGGGCGCCATCCAACACCATCAGCATTGTGGTCAGAGAAGTGGTGCAGGCCATCATCGAAGAATACAAGGAGGAGCTCCTCCAGTACCCCTCCACTGAAGAAGGATGGAAGAAAGTTGCAGAGCAGTGGTATCAGAAGTGGAACTTACAACACACCGTTGGAGCCATAGATGGCAAGCACGTGGCCTGCAAATCTCCAGCCAACTCAGGGTCCACTTATTTCAACTCCAAGGGCTTCTTCAGCATCATCCTCTTCGCCATGGTCGAGGATGTGCAAGGCCCCAACAGAGCCTCACATGAAGCGAAGAAGCAGCGCAACCTCCTGAGACGCTGGTGCAACTCCCCAGCTGGAGCAGTGGAGTGGCAAGACAGGATGGTAGATGCTTAATGGATGCTTCCTTCAGCCTGTCTCATCACACGGATGAGATTGGGCCATGTATGTATGGTTGGCCTACAATGAACAGGGCGTTTAATAAAGAGTTGTGTTTATGTTGACATGTGTGGATAATTATTACATTATTATTGATAATAAAGGTCCACAGGTGTGGCACCTGGGAGAGTGGACTATACAGTCCCACTATGCTTGCACTGGAGGTTTATCTATCCCACTGCTATCCTAACCCATCCCATAGCTATTACCCATCCCACAGGTATCCTAACCTATCCCAAAGCTATCCTTACCCATCCCACAAGCATGCAAAGGCTTAAACCATTTCTAAAAGTTTCCAGCAAGACTTTATTAAAAAAAAAGAAATGAAACAAGTGTGTGAATCATAAATAGACTTTATTAACAACAAGCTATGAGACAAAAATGAGTCTCTGGCACTCCTCTTGGTCGCTCAGTCTCAGGGGTGTAGGGTGCAGGTGCTGTGGAGGTGGCTGGTGCTGGAGTGCTTGTCATCAGCTCCTCCAGAAGCAGAAGCAGCAGAAGCGCCAGCCCCAGAAGAGCAAGCCCGTGCTGCAGAAGCCCCAGCAGAACCAGAGTGAGGGCCAGGGGGCGGGATGATAGCCCTGTCCCTCTTGCAAGGGCTGGCAGCAGATGGCTGAGGTTTGCTGTGTTTCCACATGGTTGTGGGGTTGCTGGCTGGCAGGGAGGCTGGCAGGAACCAAGGCTTGCAGGAAGGCTGGCAGGGAGGCTGGCAGGGAGGCTTGCACCAAGGCTGGCAGGAAGGCTGGCAGGGAGGCAGGCACCAAGGCTGGCAGGAAGGCTGGCAGGCAGGCAGGCACCAAGGCTTGCAGGCAGACATGAACCAAGGCTGGCAGGAAGGCTGGCAGGCAGACATGAACCAAGGCTGGCAGGCAAACATGAACCAAGGCTGGCAGGAAGGCAGGCAGCAAGGCTGGCAGGCAGACATGAACCAAGAGTGGCAGGAAGGCAGACAGCAAGGCTGGCAGGCAGACCGGCTGGCAGACCGGCTGGCAGACCGGCTGGCAGACCGGCTGGCAGACCGGCTGGCAGCAAGGCTGGTAGCAAGGCTGGCAGCAAGGCTGGCAGGCAGACATGCCGGCAGGGCAGGCAAGGCAGTTGATGTGTCCGACAGCAGGTCTTTCCTCTGAATGGCGACTTGCTTCCGAGCTGCTTCTGTTATATCTGCGGGGCTGACGCAATGCATCCTCCCCGCATGTGCAATTAATGCCAGGCATCCATTAGGCTTCCGCTGTGCATCCGCTGTGCCTCCACTTCATCCGTTCAGTGTCCGCTCTGCATCTGCTCTTTCCGTTCCGTGTCCACTTCGCTGAGGCCCCCTGGAGGCCCTGTGGATGTGCCACCCACTCCCATCCGCTCCCATCCGCTTCCATCCGCTGGGCTTCCATTCTGCATCCGCTTTGCATCCGCCCTGCGTCCTCCCCGCATCCATGTTTTCCGCTCTGGTTATGCAAATTTTCGCCCCTTTTGAGAGCGGATAACAACGGATGGAACATTTTGCTCATCCGCTGTGTCCTTTTTGCATCCGTTGGCCAGTGTGACATGGGCTTAAAGGGCTGCCGCGGCTTGAGCCAATGTTCCGTTACTGTTGCTGTTAACCGAATAAAGAGTTGTTAGTTGGAACCCGGTCTCAGATGCTTCTTTTCCAGATGGAACACTGGCGACGAGGGTGGGATTGTCCTGAAGTGGAGACTGAGCATGCGGCGAGAGAAAGACCACGCTAGACGAGATGGCAATAATGCGCCACCCACACCATTCAATCCCAATGAAGAAGATTGGGAGTCTTATATTGATCGTTTCCTGATGTTTCTGGAGAGCAATGAAATGGAAGAAATTTCCGATCAGTGAAAGAGGGCTGCCTTCCTAACACATTGTGGGCCAGCTG
Source organism: Laticauda colubrina (assembly GCA_015471245.1). Classification (NCBI taxonomy): domain Eukaryota; kingdom Metazoa; phylum Chordata; class Lepidosauria; order Squamata; family Elapidae; genus Laticauda; species Laticauda colubrina. The sequence goes on along the minus strand of BLBF01000094.1, from coordinate 403,762 downwards.
TATTTAAGATGGAAAAGGCATTGGTGGAGCCCAGAGACATGAAACAGATGACCTGGTCTGAGCTTAACCGAATGCTGAAAGCTCACTATGCGCCGGTTGTCTCAAATCTCATCAAGAGACATGAATTTTATATGAGAGACCAGAGGGAAGACGAAACCATTGCTGATTTCGTGGCAGCACTGTGCCATATCGGAGGAGCCTGTGAATACCAAAATATGGATGAGGCAATGTGAGATCATGTTGTGTTAGGTCTTAGGGACTTTACCCTTCAAAGCAAACTCTTAAACAGTCCTAAAGGCTAGGTCACACTGGCCAAGGGATGCAAAACGTATGTAAAAAGGACACAGCGGATGAGCAAATTTTCCATCCCTTGTTATTCGCTCTCAAAAGTGCCCCAAATTTACATAAACAGAGCGGACAACAACGGAAAGGAACAGATGTGGGGAGGATGTAGCAGGGATGTAAAGTGGACGTTCATAGGAAGCCAAGCCGATGAAAGCAGATGGAAGCAGATGACACATCTGCAGGGCTTCCCGGGGAGAACAGTGAAGCGGACGCATAGCAGAAGGAACGGATGCGTAGCGGATGCATCACAGACGCCTTTAAGATGCATAGCGGATGCCTAGTGGATACAAAGTGTTCACTGCACATGCAGGGAGGATGAATTGCGTAAGCTCCACGGATATAAAAGGATGCAAGCAGTCAGCATTCAGAGGAAAGACCTGCTGCCAGAGACATCTTGAGAGAACACCATGGGGAAGAAGAGGAAGCTTGTGCGTACTCCTGCCAGCCCTGGCAAGAAGGACAGAACCACCATCCCACCCCCTGGCTCTGACTCTGAAGTCCTGGTGCTCCTGGTGTTGCTGCTGCTGGTGCTTCTCCTGCGGGAGCTGCTGCTGGTGTTGCTGGTGCTGCTGGTGCTTCTGTGCTGCTGCTGCTGCTAGTGCTTCTCCTGCTGGTGCTCCTGGTGCTGCTGGTGCTTCTCCTGCTGCTGCTGCTTCTCCTGCTGCTGCTGCTGTGGTGGACCAGCCCCAAGGCCCTCAAAGCCCTGCTGCTGAAGGCCCTGAAGCCCCTGCCAGAGGGAGGAAAAGCAAGGAGAAGGGGGAGAGGAAACAGTACTCCATTTCCGAGGACCATGAGGAGGAGGTGCTGGAATGGCTGAGGGAGAATGAGTACCTGTGGAGGAAGGGCCACAGGCTCTATTGTGACACCAAGTGAAGCAGGCAGTGTGGAGAGAGAAGGCGGAGAGCCTGAGCTACACTTCAGATGTCCTCCTGGGGTGGTAGAAGCATATGCATACCTGGTATGGCAAGCTTCACCTGAAGAAATCTGGGCAGGCCATGGTCAAGCTGACCGACCGGGAGACCTACATGATGGCCAAGTGCATCTTCTTGGAGGGTGAGATCCACCACCGAGGAGCAGCCCCTCTGTCAACCCTCTCCCTCAGACAGCCCACATAGAGCCACTCCTCTTCCAGCCAGGAGACAGTTACAGTGTCCAGGCAGGTGTCTTTGAAGGGCCCCATGACAGAGACCCCCCCACAGCTGCACTCCCCATGCCAGAGGATATAGAAGATCCCCTGTCTCAGATGGAGCAAGAAGAGGCAGCCACCAGAGACCAACCCACACCCACACCCAGCTCCACCTCCACAGAAAGCAGGCAGAGAGGTAGACCGGAAGGACAGAGCCACACTGTCCTCCTGGAGATCAGGGACACAATCAAAGCAAGCACAGATATCCTCTCCCAGCTGGTCCACTTTGACATACCATCCTCCAACCTCAATCCCTTCATCACGTACATGGGCCAGACCCTCATGGACATGCCCGAGGCCCAGTACCAGGCAATGAAGGAGAGGATCACAGCTCTTCTGCACCAACCTCCAGGCCCAACTGAACCTGCTGCTACCCATTACAGGTCTGCTCCTCCACCCCAGCCAATGTCACAGCCCTTCCACAGATTTCAGCAGCCCCTCGCCTACCAAGCCTACAACTAACAGGACTTCCCATAGCAGAGGCAGCCCTTCCCAGTCCAGACCCAGGTTTCTTGGATGCCACAGACGCCACAGATGCCTCAGCTGACCCAGCTGCAGACCAGATAGCCCCACTACACTCCTCCTTCCTCCACCCCACAGACAAGCCCTTCCTCAGAACATCTGTCATCAGTGTGGGCCTCACATCCCAGGTCCTTGAGGAAGTACCACTCAATCTCATGGGACTGAGTCAGCTCTCTGAGAGCTTCCTGCACATACCATCTCCTGTTGTTGGGGAGGCACCCCAATGGCGCCTCAGACAAGCACTCCAGCAACAGCCACCTCCACAGTCCCTGGTCCCTTTACATCTGAGACCATGGGCATGCCTCAGAGTGACTGAAAAGAGTGCCAGATACTGAGTTGTTATCTGCTCACCTTATCTTTGCTTAAAGACACTTACTTGGGTCATTTTGCTTTTTAATAAAGTCATACAATTTGTTATTAATAAAGGTTATCTTTGCTTCACACACTTGGTTCATTTTTTGAGAAAAGGGTTAAGCCTTTGCATGCTTGTGGGATTGGTAAAGATAGCTGTGGGATGGGTAAAGATAGCTTTGGGATAGATAAACCTCCAGTGCAAGCATAGTGGGACTGTATGGTCCACCCTCCCAGGTGCCACACCTTTGGCCCTTTATTATCAATAACAATTTAATCATTGATCCACACATTTCAACTTAAACAAAACTCTTTATTAAGGCCCTATTCATTGTAGGGCCACTCAACATACATGGCCTAATCTCATCAGTGTGATGAGACAGGCTGAAAGAAGCATCCATTAAGCATCTACCATCCTGTCTTGCCATTCTACTGCTCCAGCTGGGGAGTTGCACCAGTGTCTCAGGAGGTTGTGCTGCTTCTTCCCTCCATGTGAAGCTCTGTTGGGGCCTTGCACATCCACAGTGTCAATCAGGTTTACTCCTTGCCTCCATTCACCAGGCTCCATGTCCCCATATCCTTGTTGTTGGTCCACAAGCCTGTTCTGCAACACTGGGTAGCAGGTGCGCATGAGATTGTGCAGGATGCAGCAAGCTTCCACGATGCTCCTCACGGTCTGTGGGCGATGCTGCATGATGGCGAGAAGTACCTGGAACCTGTTGGCCAGGATGCCAAAGGCGTTCTCCACCACCCGTCTTGCCCTGGACAGCCTGTAGTTGAAGATCCTCTCTTCACGGGTGAGGTATCTGGAACTGTAGGGCTTCATGAGGTAGGTTCTGATGGAGAAGGCGTCATCACCCATGATGAAGTAGGGCACATCTTGTGTGTTGTTGGGTAGGGGGTCTGGATCTGGCAAACCCATGATGAGGTTGTGTTCCAGCCCACCCTTGAGGTCACTGGCATTGTATATCTGGGCATCTGAAGTTGACCAGTTGCCTGAAGCATCGAAGTACATGAACTTGTAATCAGTATCGACTATGGCGAAGAGGATGATGCTGAAGAAGCCCTTGTAGTTGAAATAATTGGACCCTGAGTTGGCTGGAGCTTTGCAGGCCATGTGCTTGCCATCTATGTCTCCAACAGTGTGTGGAAAGTTCCACCTCTGATACCACTGCTCTGCAACTTTCCTCCAGCCTTGTTCAGTGGTGGGGCACTGGAGGAGCTCCTCCTTGTATTCTTCGATGATGGCCTGCACCACTTCTCTGACCACAATGCTGATGGTGTTGTGTGGCACCCTCCAGGCATACTGCATGTTTCTGTATGTGGTCCCAGAGGCCAGGTGGTACAGAGTCAGTGCCACCTTCAGTCCAGGGTCCAGGCTGGGATGGAAGTTGGTGTTTGCCTTGGTCAACCTGGGTCTCAGACACTCTACAAGTTCATCAAACATGGCTGGTGGCATCCTCATGAAGTGCTGGAATGCACGAGTGTCTTCATTCCTCAGCTCTACCCTCAGCTTGTCATAGAGTCCAAACTCCACTCTTCTCCCGATCCATCGTCGGACCCAGACAGTTCTTGGATGTCTCCTTCTTCTCTTTGCGTAGAAAAGGTGAAACAGTCTGAAGAGGGCTTGGTTCTGGTGTTGAATGATGGTGGCTACCAAAAGGAGTGTGCGATGATCCATGGTGGAAATCAATGGACGATGTAGAAGAGCAAGAGCAAGGCTGAAGAGGTCTGCACACCAGGGCTGCTGGGCTAAAAGTGAGATCCAGGTGATTTCCTCCATCTTTTTATAGCAAATGTCGGTTTTCCACTAGGTGTCCTTCCACATACTCTAGGTATACTCCAGACATCCTAAATATCCGAGATACATCCCATATATGAACGTTTTGTCCATTTTAATGCTTTCTATACGAGATGCATCCGCTTACATCCTTTCTATGTCCATGCTACTAACGTTGTGTGGACGTTCCGCGTACCTTTCGCTTCCTCCCTCTTTCTGCTTTCCGTTGCAGCAGATGTGAGTTGCGCAGATGGCAGAGGATGCCAAGAGGATACATTGGATGTGTAACGAATGACCACGGACGTAGAACGTTTGTTGCCCGTATATGTCGCAAATGTAGATCATACGCGGTGGAAAGTTCATCCGCTCAAAAAGTTTTGTGCAGCTCAAAACTTTTTGAGTGGATGAAATAGCAATAGATGGATGTTTTATGGATAGAGCATATGAAAGACGTACGCAGTGAGTACACAACGGATGCATCACATTTTCCAATGGATGGCAAGCTTTTTTGTCCATTTTACATCCTCTTTGCATCCGTTGGTTCAGTGTGACAGGGGCTTACCATAACAGTAGCAGAGGCAATCGCGGAAGCAACCACCGTGGAATCCACAAAGAAATCAGCGGCCACAATGAAGATGATGAACGCCAGTGCTGACACGACAAACCCTTCCAAAAGAAAAGATCTCAGGCAGAGGAAGAAAGCAAGCTGCCACAAACACACACCATGAAGACCTAGACAAATCATCAGACACTGATGAAGATGACGATGGGGTCCACCACCTTTCCAGAAACCAAAAAAGGTGTGAAAGGAAGAGAAATTGGCGGGAATGCACTGGTTGCGGAGAAAACCACTCCCGAGCCAAGTGCAGGTTCCTTGATGCCATATGATGGGCTTGCAAAAAGAGGGGACATATCGAAAGAGTCTGCTGAAATCGAAGAAACAGCAGCCCTAGCAGACACGGTAATTCCCTACCAAGAACTGACTCGAGGCAAGCTGACAGAAAATGGGAGCGCAGCAAGGGAACCAGCAACCGAGAAAACACACATCAGACTGTCACTATAGGAAGTGCACAGACGGAAACTGGGAAAAAAGTCAGAATTGTAGTGTCCATTGAAGGAAGCCCTTGTGAGATGGAGGTCGACTCAGGAACTTTTCTATCAATGGTGTCTTGGAACACAATTAGACATCTGATTCCAAACATCAGACAAAATGAACTCAAAAAACAAAAAATATTTCTCAAAGACTACCAGGGAAATAGGATTCCCGTGGTAGGTTCAGGGCACTTCAAAGTAACTTACAAACAACACGCTGAAGTCCTGCCATTGACCATAGTCGACCGAGACCATCCCAGCCTTCTGGGCATCGAATGGTTCACGCCATTGGGCATCGGGATGACCGGAGTGAGCCAAATAGTCGCGAGCGATTGGGAAGAGAACCTGCTACACAAATTCCAGGACATCTTTGATGGCACTCTAGGCAGGTACCGGGGAACCCTAATATCCTTTAGCCTAGATCCCCAAATAGCTCCAAGAAGTCTAAAAGCCAGATGGGTCCCCTTTGCATTAAAACCCAAAATAGATGAGCAATTAAATAAATTGATTGCACAAGGGGTCATAGAACCAATTGACCATGCCAGGTGGGAGACGTCAATAGTAACAACTGTAAAACCAGATGGGTCTGTGCACATCTGTGGAGACTACAAGGCTACCCTGAACCATGCACTACAGCAAAGCGCAAACCTGGTACCAGTCGTGCAGCACTTACTGCACTCACTTGGGGGTGGAAAATTTTTTGCTAAACTCGATTTGGCCCAGGCGTATCAGCAACTTCCAGTAGACCCCATATCGGCCGAGGCACAAACAATAGCAATGGATAGAGGGGCGCTCAAATGTAACAGACTTCAATTTGGAATGAGCGTTGCCCCAGGCGTCTTCCAAAGCCTCATGGAATGCCTATTAAATGGAATAAAAGGGGTCGTTCCATACTTTGATGACGTCCTAATTTCAGCGAAAAATGTGATCCAATTAGAAGCTAGACTGAGGGAAGTGCTAACAAAATTCAGAGAATCTGGCCTGAAAGTTAAAAAAGAAAAATGCTGCCTGGCCACTGATCACGTCAAATTTTTAGTATTTTGATTGACAAACAAGGTATTCACCTAACAGAAAAAAAAGTCAAAGCAATTAAAGACGCACCCAGACCTAGAAATAAAATGGTCTTACAGGCATTCTTGGGTCTGATCAATTTTTATAATGTATTCCTCCCCCACAAAGCAACAATAGCAGAACCATTGCACCATTTGCTAGATAAAAAAACTGTCTGGACTTGGGGTCACAAAGAACAAAAAGCCTTTCAAAATATAAAAAACTTGTTAATCTCAGACACCGTTCTTGTTCAGTTTAGTAATACTCTACCCTTGACGGTCACCTGCGACACCTCACCATTCAGAGTTGGTGCTATCCTGAGCCACCAATTACCTGATGGGAGAGAGGCACCCGTCACTTTTTATTTGAAAACGCTCTCCAAAGTGGAACACAACTATAGCCAACTAGACAGAGAAGCCCTGGCAATCGTCGCAGCAGTAAAACGCTTTCATGAATTGTTACTGACCATAAAACATTACGAGGGATTTTGGCTGGGAATAAACCCACACCGAACATTCTATCCCCATGGATGACTAGGTGGTCAGAATTCCTGGCCGCCTATTCATATACATTGCTGCATCGACCTGGGAAACAAATCATCCATGCAGACGCATTAAGCCGAACACCATTACTGATCTTAGAGGATGACCCGGTTCCAGCCACCGCCACCCTACAACTAGAAACCTGCCCTGAACTTCCATTGACTGTGGATGATGTCGCCAGAGCCACGGCAAAAGACTCATTGACTGCCTGTGTTTTGACTTGGGTAGGTAAAGGCTGGTCGGAAGGCCAAAAGACTGAAAACTTTAAATCTTTCCAGACTAGACAAACTGAACTATCAATACAAAAGGGATGTTTGTTGTAGTTCCATCCAAACTACAAGAAGAGTTGTTAGGCATGTTACATGAGGACCACCCAGGCATAGTTAAAATGAAAAGCCTGGCCGGGAGCTATTTCTGGTGACTTGGCTTAGACAAGGACATTGAACACTGGGTTGCAACATGCCACAAGTGTCAGAGAGCTAGACCCACCACCACAAGGTCCCATATGGGACTGGGAGACCCCACGAGGCCCTTGGTCTCGAATCCATATTGATTTTGTGGGACCAACTAGGGGCAATACGTTTTTAATAGTTGTGGATGCATATTCGAATTAGCTTGAAGTCATCTTAATGTCATCCACAACAACTGATGCTGTTATAAAACAGCTAAACAAATTATTTGCAACTCATGGTTTACCTGATTTGTTGGTATCTGACAATGGGCCACAACTAACAGCAATACAATTCGAACAATACTTAGCCTCTTTGGCTATATGCCATGCACTAACCACGCCAGCTCATCTGGCGGTGAATGGTAGGACCGAGCGAATGGTCCGGTTCACAAAAGAAGGCCTTGAGAAAATGGACCATGGGGATGTCCAAGACAAGCTAAACTGCTTACTTATACTACAACACATCACTCCCAGTAGCACAACAAACAAGAGCCCGACAGAATTTTTAATGGGGAGAAAACTCAGATCCAATTTAGATAGGTTGTACCCCAATTATACTTGCGAGAAACCCCCCGACTCTTCCAGCCGATACCGCACTTTTGAAATTGGTGACCTGGTCTATGCAAGGAATTTTACCAGGGACCCTCTTTGGCTTCCAGCCATGATCACACAAGTAACAGGCCCCCGGTCCTACCGACTAACTGTGGAAGATGGAAGAGAGTGGAAGCAGCACATAGACCAGCTTCATTCCTGCAACATCGAGCGCAAAACAACCATGCAACCTCAAATAATAAATTTTGATGAAAACAAAACCAAGGAGTGGGGGGGAATACAAATAAATAAAAAAAGCTGTGAAAATGAACCATTAAAATCGCAACCAGAAAATCTAACCTACCAAAAAGAGCACTTACGGTTAGATGAGACCATCGGAAGAAATCCTGGTGAAAGGGAAGCCGACCTGGAAGATGCCAACCAGGCCGGCTCAACCAGCCCGGTTGAACTGGGAGGGAGCGGTAGAACCACTTTGACCAGCCTGAGAAACTCAGGCGGGAGCGGCAGTGCTGACTCACCCTTCCAGGCGGTTCCATGGAGAAAAGCCAGAGGGGCAATGATCCTGACCGATCCACTTGAAGTCCTAGGCGGGAAAGAGTTGCGCAGGTCAACTAGAACCAGAAAAAGTCCCACCTACCTGCACAACTATGTCACTCATGTAGGACTGAACTAAAGGGGGAGGGGTGTTCTGTATAACTTGGAAGGTTCCAAGTAGTCAATTCTGATTGGCCAAAAAGGCCAGTTGTGGATTGGTTGATTAGGAACCAATCCAAGAAGCCGCTCAAAGGCGGCAACATTAAATTAATGTCATTGGCTACAAGCCAGCAGGCAAGCCTCTATATAAAGGGCTGCTGCAGCTTGAGCCAGTGTTCCGTTACTGTTGCTGTTAACCGAATAAAGAGTTGTTAGTTGGAACCCGGTCTCACGTGCTTCTTTTCTGGATGGAACAAGTACCCTCAATGAACTTCTCATTCCTACCTGGGTGACAGACAAAATTACTACATCAGCAAACAACAAGGTGGAATTGCACAATCCGCTAACATTAGATAGTGATTATTAGAAGATGAGCAAGACTGAATTATTGAACAGATCTAGGGGGGGCTAGAATATTCCCTTGCTTTACCCTTCTTTTGGTGGAAACAGTTCCAGAAAGATATTTCTAAGGTAAAAATCTGACTCTCAATGAGATGTTAGAACAAGAAGGAGCGATCTTTCTTGTAATAATAATTATAGATAGCAATAGTGATAGAAGTGACAGTACCATTTTATATAGCATTAATGAGACCATACTTGGAATATTGTGTCCAATTCTTGCCACCACAATACCAAAAATAAAAATACCTATGAAGTATGCAGTGAAATTTATTTTTAAGCTAAGTGATGCAATATAAGAGTGATCTAAAAATGAACAGTCCCCACTAAATCCTGCCTCTTCCTCAACAGGAATACTTTCACTTTGAATCCAATCCAACAATTTTAAATAAAGTTACTTTGCATTGGCTTCTTGTGTTAAGCAAGCTAATTGGTCTATAAATGCCACAAATACATCTTTCTTGTACTCTTATAAAAAGGGGATAATTATGGTTCATTCTGCTTAGATAGAAAATCTGCTGTGCTATGAATGTGAGTAGAAAGAGCAGCTAACCCTAGGACCACTAATCTTTATTTTCTTTCAGCAACTCGGGTCAGATTTCTGCACATAGCAGAAAAAAAGTAGTTGCCTATATTTATATACTAAAAGTTTTCCTGACATTCAAATCGAATTATAGTTCTGTCTAGATAAGTTAATTTATCAGTGGAAGTATCATAAAGATTGAATGAGCCAAATAGACTATGAAGGAAAAAGATTGTCAAGCGGCATTAAAGTAAATCTATAATTATATATTTTCCTATTTTAAATTAGAAATAGATTAAAGCTTAAAGAAATTCACTTATCTGCATGGCTCATTATATTCTTTAATTACTTAGAAGATTTGTATGTGAGAGTTATCTTCATTTAATATTTTAAAGACTAATAGCAATAAAATAGATTACATTACTGCACATATAAGAAAATACTGCATTCACAGCATCTGTTTCTGCTGTGGGCAAAGAAAATACTACACTTCAGAAGAGGAAATTTTGCCAAAAATATATCTGTGAAATACAAAGGAGTAAATATTAGGTTAGAGAGCAGTAGAAGTTTGGTTGCTTTGGCTCTTTGAAATGGAACACTCATTTGCTTCAAAAACCATCAAAATGCAGATCAAGTACAATTTTATACCTAATATTTCCATCTTTCTCCTCCTCCATAATGTGAGATGGCTTAGTGGAAACAGTTGAAATTGACTACAAGTCACCAACAAGCCTTTAATGTATATGGAATGGATAGAATTCTCAATCTTCTGGTTTCTAGTTCTGACCTAACCAACACAACAAACCGGGGTCACTGACTTGACAATAAAAGCAGTTTAATAAGAATAGAATAGAATAGAATAGAATAGAATAGAATAGAATAGAATAGAATTCTATTCTATTCTATTCTATTCTATTCTATTCTATTCTATTCTAT
>BLBF01000094.1:351925-384039 GCA_015471245.1 Laticauda colubrina | reverse complement strand
ATATATATATATATATATATATATATATATATATATATATATATATTGTTTTTTTATAAATAAGTGTATAAGTAAGTAAACACACACACATAGATACAAGTTTGTGTTGATATCTCCGATTTCATCTGGACAGTTGCTACACAATTCCTTAGCACACAAACACACATACACACACATACACATATATACACATACACATATACAAACACACTTGTGACCTTTTGTCTGCCAGCAGTGTTAACAGCAGAATTAGTGAGAAAGAGGGAGAGGGGGAACCTGGGCCAGCTTTGGAGCCTTTGGTAGACTCTGATAAGGAAGCAGAGGCAGATGCAAAGAAGGGCCTTCTGTCTGACCCTCCCGTTGGAAAGGCAGCTGTCTTTGGGGCCTGAGCTGAGTGAGGGGGAGGAATCGATGCCCAGATGCACATATGCATAGAGAAGAGAGGAGAGCAATGGAAGGCAATAAGCCGGGTCTCAGGAAAAAGAAGTTATAGGTGCTATTTAGTGCCTTCCTGACTGGGAAATAAATAATAGGCGTTTGGGAGTGGCCTATTATCACAGACAACCATTTGTTTTCCAATGTACCCCAATTAAGTTGGATTCCTTTACCAGAACAGGGTTTGTCAGGATTAATTGCTCTATATTTGAGGTCCCAACTGAGACTTCCTACTGGGAAACAATAGGTAGTGCATTTGCCTCAATCGGTATGAACAGGAACTGTTTCTGCTTGGTTTAATCATTGAAGGACTTTTTACTTGAGTTCTCATGTGAACAGAGAATGTTTGTGCCCTGTTTTAGAAGGGCAAAAGACTATCATTTGTGACTAATTATTTTTGGTTTTGTCTATCCAATGAATAAAGACTGTTTGTGCCCTGTTTTAAGAAAAAAGGCAGTTTGTTTTACTTGTGTTTTCATTTTGCTTGCAAAAGTTGGGTCAGAACACATACAAAGAGAATTAAATCTCTCTCCTTTTCTATTTGTAACCTTTAATTGGGTGAATGAGTGCATAATAGGGCAAGCATTTTTGAACCAAGATATCTCAGATGAGTTAACTTGTGGAAAGACCCAAAATCTAGAATCCATGGGATTGAAATTTTGTAAAGTTAAGGTTACTTCGCTGCTGCCATGACCAGTGGTCACATGATTAATATTTCCAACAATCGCTGTCAGTTTCTCACAGGGAAAGTCAATGAGGCAACTGAGGGGAACTCTGAAGTTGCTGTCACTGCTATTTTGCCTGTGGTCATTCTGTTTCTCTATTTAGGTAAGAAAATTTCTCTGAAATGTGAACCCAATAAGTCAATGTTTGTCTATATAGGTAGTCCTCAACTTACAACTACAATTGAGTCCAATTGTTATTAAGTGAGACCATTGATTAGTGAATTTTGCCCATTTTACGACCTTTCTTGCCACAATTGTTAAGTGAATCATTGCAGTTGTTAAGCTAGTAACATGGTTTTATTAAGTAAATCTGGTTTTGCATTGACTTTTCTTGTCAGAAGGTTGCAAAAGGTTGTCTTCACATGTTCCTGGGACACTGCAACCACCATAAATATGAATCAGTTGCAAAGCATCTGAATTTTGATCACATGATCATGGGGATGCTCAACAGTCATAACTGAAAAAGATCATAAGTATCTCTTTTCAATACCATTGTTACTTTGAATTATCACTAAATGAACTGTTCTAAGTTGAGGACTACATACACATCTACACCCACACATCTATATTTGAAAAGCTAAGGAATCAGTTCTCAACAAATGAACCAGCAAACATGTAGAAAACTCTTAAAAATATCACTGGTTATAGCAAACCTCCTTCCCATGCTGAAGGAAATCAACAACTGGCAGATGATCTGAATGTGTTTTACTGTAGGTTTGAGAAAAAACTACTGCCACCTATCCCATAATCCCCATCTCAGACATACCAACAACAGCCAAGCCTACAACCTATCCCCTCCCATTGGGCCCACCACCCCTGGTGATAATAAACAATCTATTTCACAGGCAAAAGCCAGGGAAAGCACAAGACAAGATAACTCTTTCTTGCTTAAAAGCTTGTGCTGATCAACTGGCCCCATCTTCACCCGAATCTTTAATAAATCACTAGAGATGTTGTTGAGGTAATTCCCCATTAGGAGAATGAGCACATACAGGGAGACATATTGAGAGTAGTGTTTAAATAATACACACAGAGATACATTGCAGAGATAAATAATACAGCACAGAGATACATTGCACAGTAAATGTAGGTTTTTACTTCCAGAAAGGTTTAAACAAAGTTCAAAATACAGTCCAAAGTCATTCACAGGTAAGGAAGTCAGTGTACAGTCCAAGGATAATCCAATAACAAAATCCAGTGTCAAAAACAGTTCAGTAACAGACTTACATCAAATCCAAGAATATCAGTCAATTATAAGGAATGGCAAAACTCTCCAACAGAAGGAAACAGAAATTCTACTCACACTCTCTTCTGAAATTAAGACTAAGACAACCCAGATTTCTGGTTCCATCTAATGACCATTTTGAGAAACCACACCCAATTACACTTTTGCATTTTCTTAAAGATACAGTATTAAAATGTTTATCCCGGTTTATATATTTCCAAGCCAAATAGCTATTAGACTTATATTCCTTACAGATGTGCTATGTTCCTTCTTGCTTCAAATCCTCTACTATCATCCCAGTGCTGAAGAAACCATCAAGGAACTGAATGATTTCAGACCAGTTGCTCAAACATCTATAGTTATGGAGACCTTGAAAGGCTAGTGTTGACCCCTCTGAAAACCATCACAGATCCACTGTTAGATTTCTTGCAATTGGGCAAGTAGATTGACAGATAATGCTGTTAATATGACTCTACACTACATCCTACAATATCCTGAATCTCCAAAGACCTATGCAAGGGTCCTCTTTGTAGACTTCAACTCAACATTCAATACCATAATTATAGATATTCTTCTAACTAAACTAAACCAGCTAACTGTACTTTGCCACACTTGTAAGTGGATCATAAGCTTCCTAACAGACAGGAAGCAGCTGCTGAAACTAGGCAAAATCACATCAAATAACTGTACAATTTGCACAGGAGCGCCCCAGGGCTGCATGCTCTCTCCACTTCTCTCTATATACCAATGACTGCATCTCAAAAGATCCCTCTATTAAAGTACTGAAGTTTGCAGATGATACAATAGTAATTAGTCTCATTCGAGACAATAATGAATCTACATACAGGTGGGAGGTTGAACAACTAGCCTTGTGGTACAATCAGAACAATCTTGGCTTCGTGTAAAAAGATGGCTGTTATCTATTAGGAAGCTAGGTTTCATCTGGATGCCTGGTTGGGGTATGTTTGAGCTGGAGGTATCAGGGGGAGTCTGTTTGTGCCCAGATGTTTGCCTGGCTTGTGGTGTGGAGATCTTTCTATTTGAGAGTGCAGGCTTCCAAATGATTGACAGTCTGCTGGAATCATCTCTTCTATTCATGCTTTCAGATCTTTTTTCAATCTCTATTGAAAATATCACTGATGATTCTGTGGCTGGGGTTTTCTATAGTGGCTAGGGTTTTGGTGCTATTGAAGTTGATGTTATGACCTGTGGCTTTCATGTGTTGGACTGGTGAGGAGGTGTGTTCCAGCTTTTTTACTGAATTTTTGTGTTCGTCTAGGTGGGTACTTATTCTTCTATTGGTCTGCCCAATGAATGTGGCCGGGCATGATGCACAGGGAACTTCATATATGCTTTGGTTTTCCAGGTCAATTTTGTCTTTGGGGTTTCTAAGGATGGCTGATATTTTTTTTGTCTGTTTTGAAGGCAGTCTTGATGTGATGCCTTTGTAGTATCTTACTGATTTTGTCTGTAGTACCTCTTATGTAGGGCAGGACAGCTGTTCCATAGGTCTGTTGATCTTCTAGGTCTCTATTATGTCTTAGTGTGTTTTTGTGGATCAAGCTGGTGATTTTGTTTTTGTGGAAGTCACTGGCTGTCAGTACTTTAGGCAGTTTGATGATTACCTAAATAAAAGAAACTTGTTTTAGAAGATGGATTTTGCATTTTTGTTTCTTTTTTAATGGATTTCATCACTTGGAAACCTGAGAAGAGGATGAAGAACACAAGTTCCAGGTTTTCAAGGATGGGCTTTCTCCACCAGAAAAACAAAGAATAAGGGGTAACCCTTTAGTGGACTATGTAACCACGAATGGCAATAGTAAGGGAAGAAACTATATAATAAAGAGAAATTCTCATATTTTTTAGTTGTGAAATTTAGATACAAGATGTTTGAATTAATATTGGTAAATGTATATATTTCTCCAAACACATTCATGCATTATAACTCTGACTATTGGATATGTTTAGAAGTTTTATTAGATATAGCCATTCTGTATCCTCAAGCCATAATTATACTGCTAAATTAAGTCCATCTTTGCATCAGTTTGCTCAAAAGAGAGGATTCACAAAGGTATTTCTTGAGAATTATCCTCAGTGGTTTTCTAGAGACAACAGAAATAATATTGCTGGTTTGTTCCTAGTTTCTTTAATTTTTATAGGTAATCTTCAAATCTTGTGATTTACTATGGAGTAAACGGACATCTCTTAAAATAGAACCTAGACTGCTGGCTTTGATTAAAGCTCTTTACACAAGTAACTGTTTGAGGGTGCAGTGTGGGGTTAATGGAGCTCTGACTAACAGGATTCACACAAATAAAGTGATGAGGCAAGGATGTTTCCTGGCCTCATTATTATTTAGTTTATATATCAATAACTTGTCAAGATTAATGAAGGATCCCAGGTATATATGCCAATGATCCTAAATACATACTGTAACAGCTTGCTCTATGTTGACGATATGACTTTATTATCGCATTCACAAGTGGGATTATATAAGCTATTAAGATGATTCAGTTCCTGTTGACAGGATAACTACCTAACTCTTAATAAATATAAATAAAAAATCATGGTTTTTGGAAAATATCATTAGAAACATAGATGGCAATAAGAGGTGAACCAATTGAATAGGTTAACACCTTTATATATTTAGGTGTAATTTTTTCAAAGACTGGATCTTGGACTTTCCATCATCAATGGAGTACACTTAGAGAAAAAGCTCATTTGAATTTTTTGCTTAAATTAAAGAATCATCGTTATCCAGGGTCCTTAGCCTCATTAATTAAAGTTTATAAAACTAAAATTATCCCTATGCTCTTGTATGGAACAGACACTTGGGGTCTATACTCAACTGCAGTACTAGAATAAACTCAGACCCAGTATTTGAGATGCATTTTGGATGTAGATCTAAGAACATCTGCTACAGCAACTTAATTGGGAATTCATTCAATTCATGCACTATCCAAAATTAGAGCACATAACTATTGGCACAAAGTTAATGCAATGGAGACTGATAGACTCTCCAAGTTATGTCTACTAGAGCAAATAAAATCACAATCACAAATCTCCTAGATCATCAAACTAATACATTTTGTAAGAAGCTGTGGCCTTGTTGTCTCTTGCATAACAGGACAATGATTTAAAAAAAGAGCTACCTAAAGAATTAAGGATATAGAGGCAAAAATGATATAACTATCCTGGGTAACTTTGAATGGCTGAGTAAATACAAACATACTTAACCACCTAGGTAGTCACTAGCAATATGGTCTCCTTAGCATAAGTAACATCAGGGGAGAAATCCCACTTTAATTTTTCAGGAAAAGGTTATGGAAATTTTCCTCCTGTTTTATGTTCTGAGGGCTGTTTTAGTTCTTTGAGTGCAAAAGCTTGTATTATTATTTTTTTACTCTGCCAGACTTGGCAGAATAGGGATGGGGGCATGTATTTTGTCTTCTTGGTTATTCTATGCTTTCTTACTATATTGCATGGATAGTGATTTGTATATAATCTGTCTGACATAAAAGCATTCCAGAATTGTTGATTCAATGCTGGTGGGTGAAGACTGTGCTTTTAAAATCCTAAATGTGTCATGAGAACAAGTTTATTGGGTTTCATTTTTGTCCCTAAACATGGTATCTGATAAGGGTGAAAGGGGGAGGAGAAAGTTAAATGTGAAAATCTTGTGATTCAGCCTTCAGAGACAGATATAGTGTATATGACACAAGAAAAACTCTTTTTCCCTTCAACCTTTAGTTTTGGCAGTAATCCAGGCAATAAAAAATGTATTCTCACATAGCTTCCCACCTTTATAGGATCTGATTCTGAATTATTAAAAAGATAGAAAGTATTAAATACTTTTGCAGCTCAAGTAATGGCCAGTGTGCTTGGAAGCAGCAAGGGAGAAGCTCACCCTAAAAAGGGAAGCAGTGATTTCCATGTCAATAGTAGAAGCTCTAGAAGCAGCTGCAGACCCAAATGAGCAGCCTAGCATTTGCAGCAATGTACTAGGCTCAGAGCATGAGGAGCAGGAACCTATGTAGCACATTTCAGAATACATGTACCAGTATTCAAGATCAGCAGAAGATGCCCCATCACCAGAGGAGTCAAAGGGAGTCATCATAAAAATCATCCACACTGCCAGCATTAGGGCAAAAAGTTCAACCCAGAGCACGGAACAACAAGAGGATGCTTTCCCATATGAAAATGAAGCCACACATTTTTCTACATACCACAAGTCTCAAGCATCACACCAAAGCCAACATGCTGCCTTCCTACTCTTAAGTGTTGTGGCCAACCAGCAGCCAGGAGAGCTGGCAGCAGACTTGGACAGTGAGGTTTGGGAGAAACATGGGCCAATCCTGGAATCCAGGGAAAGCTCTGATGAGTGCTCTGCATTGGAGCCAGGGCCACCTGACAATTATGAGCTGCCTTTGGAGTCAGAGACCAATGAGGCAAAAGAACAGCTGTTCCTGATGTGTGCATGTGCAGAACTGCCAGAAGAAAGGAACAGTTAAGGAACAAGAGTCAACTTGTGAGTAAGAGCACAGGTGGATGGTGAATAGCCCCTCCCATTGGGAATAAAGAGGAGCAAAAGGGGAGTGGTGCTTGCAGGAGACAATTAGTTCATTTAATTAGTGTGAATATTTGTTCATGACTCTAAGAGACTCCTTGCCAAATATTTTCTTGTACAGTGTTGCACTTGGAAACTATCAGCCTGGCAACTCTCCAAGCCTGATAAGGAAAGACAGTGAGAACAATCACTGGAACAGCTTGCCCTCAGAAATTGTGGGAGCGTCATCACTTGAGACTTTCAAGAAGAGATTGGACTGCCATTCGTCAGAAATGGTGTAGGGTCTCCTGTTTGGGCAGGAGGTTGGACTAGATGACCTACAAGGTCCCTTCTGATTATCTGTTATTTGTTATAATAGGTCTGTGGTTGTAATTCACAACCACCTTGAAAGACTGTTTGCTGAATGTGAATCATAGAAATTCACATTAGCCTAATAAGGAGGGTTTTTGTCAGGACAAGGAGTCTGTTTCATGATTTTCTGAAGCCTAGCTCAGAATATTAAGATGATCTGAGAAAGATTAAATGAGTGTTATGACTTAGCCAAGGCAATTGAAAAAAACACTATTTAAGAAAATTGAGGATTTCTCCAAGATAACCAGCAGATGGTACCAAAAGTGAGACATCTAAAGGATGTGTTACAATGGCTGCAAGCTTTCAAAGCAAAGGGCAATCTTCCAACCCTCTCTTGCTTGGACACAGTCATGGGAATTAAAACCATAGACTTGAAGCTCTCCTATGAGCTACAAAAATATTGATTAAATACAGCTTTGGGGGCAAGATGAAATCCAATCTGCCATTTTCACCATTCAGTGTATTCATGGACTTTGTCTCAAAGCAAGCAAAGGTCATGAACAACTTCATTTTTGATGTTATGCCAGCATATATTGGACTTCCTAACTCCAAACCAAATAGGTCACCAGTGGCATTATATAAAAATAATATCATCTTGTCAGATTCTCCTTACAGGTTCCTCCTTACAGTTGGGAAGTCCAATTCATTTCAACCAGAGAGCAGAAGTGAAGAACCTGAGAGGCAGTGCCCTCTATATAAAGGGCCTGTCACATTGGCCGATGGATGCAAAACATTTGTAAAAAGGACACAGCGGACGAGGAAATGTTCCATCCATTGTTATCCGCTCTCAAAAGTGCCCCGAATTTGCATAACCAGAGTGGACAACAACGGAAAGGAACGGACGGAGGGAGGACGTAGCCAGGATGGAAAGCAGATGCTGCACGGAAGCCTAGCGGATGGAAGCGGATGGAAGCAGATGGCACATCCGTGGAGCTTCCGGGGGAGCACAGCGAAGCAGACATGCAGAGGAAAGAGCAGATGCAGAGTGGATGCCGAGCGGATGAAGGGGATGCAGAGCGGAAGCCTAGCGGATGCACAGCGTTCATTGCGCATGCGGGCAGGATGCATTGTGTCAGCCCCGCGGATATAAAGGGAAGCAACTCGCAAGCAGGTCACCATTCAGAGGAAAGACCTGCTGCCAGACACAGCTCCAGCCAGCCAGCCAGCCAGCCAGCCAACCAACAACCATGGGGAAGAAGATAAAGCCTCTGCCATCTGCTGCCAGCCCTGGCAAGAGGGACAGGGCCACCATCCCACCCCCTGGCCCTGACTCTGCTTCTGCTGGGGCTTCTGCTGCTGAGACTGACTCTTCTGGTGCTGGAACGTCTGCTTTCGCTGCTCCTGGTGCTGGTGCTTCTGCTGGTGCTGACTCTGCTGGTGCTGCTCCTGGTGCTGGGGTTTCTGCTGGGGCTTATTCTGCTGCTGCTGCTAGTCCTGCTGGTGCTGCTGGTGCTGCAGGTGCTGCTGGTACTGCTGGTCCTGCTTTTGCTGCTACTGTTGTTGCTGCTGGTGGTGGTGGTGGTGGTGTGGAAGAGCAGCCCCTACAACCTTGAAGCCCCTCTGATAAGGGCCCATATGGCTCTGCCAGAGGGAGGAAGAGGCAGACGCGTGAACGGGAGAGGAGGCAATACTCAATCGAAGAGGAACATGAGGATAAGGTGCTGTAATGGCTGAGGGAGAACAAGTATCTATGGCGGAAGGGACACAGGCTCACAAAAAGGAAGCAGGCTGCTTGGAGAGAGAAGGCGGAGAGCCTGGGCTACACTTTGGAGGTGCTCCTCGGCTGGTGGAAGCACATGCACACCTGGTATGGGAAGCTGCACCTCAAGAAATCTGGCCACCCTGCGGTCAAGCTGATGGGCTGAGAGACCTACGTGATGACCAAGTGCAGCATCCTGGAGGGTGAGATCTGCCACTGAGGAGCAGCCCCTCTCACAACCCTCTCTCTCAGGCAGCCCACAGAGAGCCAGTCCTCTTCTGGCCAAGAGTCAGATCCTGTGTCCAGGCAGGTATCTGTGGAGCATCCCACGACGGAGAACCCCCCGACAGCTGCACTACCCGTGGCAGAGCATGTGGAGGACCCCCTGACGCAGTGGGAGCAAGGAAAGGGCACTTCCACCACTGGCCAACCCACATCCACCCCCAGCTCCAACTCCACAGAAAGGCAGAGAGGCAGACCAGAGGGGCAGAGCCACACTGTCCTGCTGGAGATCAGGGACATCATCAGAATCAATGTAGATCTCCTCTCTCAGCTGGTACACACCGACGTCCCATCCTCCAACAGCAAGCCGTTCCTCACCTACATCAACCAGACCCTCATGAACATGTCGGAATCACAGTACCAGGTGGTAAAGGACAGGATCACTGGTATTCTGCATAACCCTCCAGACCCAGCTAAACCTGCTCCCACCCAGTCAAGGCCTGCTCCTCCACCCCAGGTGATGTCTCTGCCCTTCCAAGGCTTTCCACAGGCCCTCACCTACCAAAGCTATGGCTACCAGGAGCTCCAGCAGCACAGGCAGCCCTTCCCAATCCAGGCACAGGTACATTGGACGCCACCGGTGCCACCGATGCCACAGGTGCCACCCATGCCACCCATGCCACAGATGACAGCCATGCCAGAGATGCCATCCATGCCACAGATGTCACCCACGCCTCACCTCGCTCAGCTGCAGACCAGACATCCCCACTGCACTGCTCTTTCCTCCACCCCATAGCCAAGCCTGGCTTCAGAACATCTGTCATCGGTACTGGGGCTGACACCCCATGTCCTGGAGGAAGGGGCTCTCAACCTCACAGGACTGAGCCAGCTCTCTGAGAGCTTCCTCCACGCACCATCCCCTGTTGTCCTCTCGGGGCCAGGCACCCCAATGGCACCTCAGACCAGCACTCCAGCCACTGCCACCTCCACAGCACCTGGACCCTTCACCCCTGAGACTGGGCATGCATCAGAGTGACCAAGAAGAGTGCCAGAGACTGGGTGGCTACCTGTTGACTTTATCTTTGCTTTGGACACTTGACTTGGGCCATTTTTCTTTTACAACTTGTTATTAATAAAGATTATCTTTGCTTCACATACTTGCTTCATTTATTTTATTAAATAAAGTCTTGGTGGAAACTTTTAGAAATGGTTTAAGCCTTTGTATGCTTGTAGGATGGGTAAGGATAGCAGTGGGATGGGCAGGGATACCTTTGGAATGGGTAATAGCTGTGGGAGAGATAAGCCTCTAGTGCAAGCTGGAGTGTATCAATGTGTATCAATGATTACATTGTTATTGATAATAAAGGGCCAAAGGTGTGGTACCTGGGAGGGTGGACCATACAGTGGGACTATATGGTCCACCCTCCCGGGTGCCACACCTATGGCCCTTTATTATCAATAACAGTGTAATCATTGATACACATTTCAACATAAACACAACTCTTTATTAAATGCCCTGTGCATTGTAGGACCACTCAACATACATGGCCCAATCTCATCAGTGTGATGAGACAGGCTCAAGGAAGCATCCATTAAGCATCTATCATCCTGTCTTGCCACTCCACTGCTCTAGCTGGGGAGTTGCACCAGTGTCTCAGGAGGTTGTGCTGCTTCTTCCCTTCACATGAAGCTCTGTTGCGGCCTTGCACATCCAGTGTCTATCAGATTTCACCCTTGTCTCCATTCCCCAGGCTCCATGTCCCCATTGCCTTGTTGGAAGTCCATGAGCCTGTTCTGCAACACTGGGTAGCGGGTGCACATGAGATTGTGCAGGATGCAGCAAGCTTCCACGATGTTTCTCACGGTCTGTGAGTGATGCTGCATGGTGGTGAGAAATACCTGGAACCTGTTGGCCAGGATGCCAAAGGCGTTCTCCCCCCCCCCCCTTGCCCTGGACAGCCTCTAGTTGAAGATCCTCTCTTCACGGGTGAGGCATCTGGAGGTGTAGGGCTTCATGAGGTAGGTTGTGAGGGAGAAGGCATCATCCCTCACGATGAAGTAGGGCACATCTTGTGTGTTGTTGGGCAGGAGGTCTGGATCTGGGAAGTCCATGATGAGGTTGCGTTCCAGCCCCTCCTTGAGGTGACTGGCATTGTATACCTGGGCATCTGAAGATGAGCCGTTGCCTGAAGCATCGATGGACATGAACTTGTAGTCAGCATCGACTATGGTGAAGAGGATGATGCTGAAGAAGCCCTTGTAGTTGTAATAAGAGGACCCTGAGTTGGCTGGCACTTTGCATCGATGGCTCCAACGGTTTGGGGGAAGTTCCACCTATGATACCACTGCTCTGCAACTTTCTTCCAGCCTTCTTCAGTGGAGGGGCACTGGAGGAGCTCCTCCAGGTATTCTTCGATGATGGCCTGTACCACTTCTCTGACCATAATGCTGATGGTGTTGTGTGGCACCCTCCAGGCGTACTGCATGCTCCTGTAGGTGGTCCCTGAGACCAGGTGGCACAGAGTCAGTGCCACCTTGACCCCAGGGTCCAGGCTGGACCGGAAGTTGGTGCTCTGCTTGGTCAACCTGGGTCTCAGCCACTGCACAACTTCGTCAAACATGGCTGGAGGCATCCTCATGAATTTCTGGAATGCACGAGGGTCTTCGTTCCTCAGCTCCACCATCAGCTTGTTATACAGTCCGTACTCTGCTCTTCTGGCGATCCATCTTCAGACCCAGACACTTCTTGGCCGCCTCCTTTTCTTTGTGTAGAACAGGTGAAAGAGCCTGTAGATGGCCTCGCACTCTTGTAGAATGATGGTGGTTACCAAAAGGAGTGTGTGATGATCCATGGTGGAGATGACTGGATGCTGTGGAAGAGCAAGAGCCAGATGAAGGCTGAAGAGGTCTGCACCGCAGGGCTGCTGGACTGAAAGTGAGATCCAGGTGAGTTC
The DNA here is from genome assembly GCA_015471245.1 of Laticauda colubrina. NCBI lineage: Eukaryota > Metazoa > Chordata > Lepidosauria > Squamata > Elapidae > Laticauda > Laticauda colubrina. Next base: position 371,861 of record BLBF01000094.1, on the reverse strand, counting down.
CTTCCCCTTTTTATAGGAAATATAGGTTTTCCGCTAGATGTCCTTTTGCATCGTCTAGACATCCTGCAGACGTCCTAAATATCCGAGATATGTCCCTTCTACAAATGTTTTTTCCGTTTTAATGCTTTGTATGCGAGCTGCATCCACTTTCATCCTTTCTCCATCCATGCTACTAACGCTGCGTGTCCATTCTGCGTCTGTTTTGCTTCCTCCCTGTGTCTGTTTTCCATTGGAGCGGATTCGAGTTGCGCGGATGCACAGTGGATGCCTCGCAGATATAGCGGCTGCGTAACGGATGACAACGGATGTAGAAAGTTTTTTCCTCGTATGAGTTGCGGATGCAGAATGGACACGTTGGATACATTTTCCGCTCAGAAAGTTTTGTGCAGCTCAAAACTTTTTGAGCAGATGAAATGTCAATAGACGGATGCTGGACGGATAGAGAGGATGAAAAACGGAGGCAGTGAGTACAGAACGGAAGCATCGCATTAACCAACGGATGGCAAGTGTTTCTCTCCATTTTACATCCTCTTTCCATCCGTTGGTGCTGTGTGACAGGGGCTTTAGAAACTGTATCCTCTCCTGAAACATAGAGCCTTTAGAAAGTAGTCTCTAGAGGTGTGCAAAATCTTCTTAAAATAAAATCACATCTGCTTCAGAAGCTGCTTATCCATGTCACAGGACCTCATAAGGTCAGTGTATAAAGCCCAGAGTGTGAAAGTACACACCACAACATAGCAACACACTCTAGCCCAGCTCCTTGGACCATCAAGCCAGTTGAGGAGGCTAATGAGCTAGGCGGGGAGCAGGAGATCATTGTATCAGACATGCCACTGGTTACCTCTCAGTGCACAGAGATATGAAAAGATCTCACATGTGGTAGGTCTTTCTCAAATTTCTGTCTAGTAAGAGTGTACTTAAAGGGCCGGAGGAACAAGGCCACCAAGATGTATGCTATTCTAGATGACCATAGCAATAAGTCCATCTTCTTTGATATGTTTGGCATCAGGGGTCCTAGTTTCCCTTATTCTTTTGAGCCCAGTGGTGGGATTCAATTTTTTTTACTACCAGTTCTGTAGGTGTGGTTTGGTGGGTGTGGTATGGCTTGGTTGGTGTGACTTGGTGGGCGTGGCAGAGGAAGGATACTGTAAAATCTCCATTCTCTCCCCACCCCACAATCCTGCTTTCCAGCTCTGTTCTCCTGTGAGGGCAACAAAAGAAGACCCAGTTGATCAGTTGAGACTTGGAAGGCAAAGATTGGTGGCAGGGCCAATCAGAGGTTGTATTCTGAACTACTCAAAATTTCTGCTACCAGTTTTCTGAACAACTCAAAATTTCTGCTACCAATTCTCCAGAACTGGTGAGAACCTGCACACCTGGTGAGAATACCACCTCTGCCTATGCTGGTACTATTGAGACTGCAGGGAGGAGAGCTATTCTGATAGTCAATGTAGATGTCAGGATTTCAATAGTTGCCCTAATTAAATCATGACCCTTGAGCCAAGCTTCAAAAACTTCAAAAGATTTATTAGGAACAAACATGTTGGTTTGACCTGGATGAAGCCAATTCTGAGACATATAATTCACTGCCACCCTTGATCCTGGATGCTCTCCCCCCATCCTTCTGGGTATGTTATAATTCATATTCTCCAATGAAACACATTCAGCACCTGTTGCACTGTTCTTTCAAATTTCTCTCCCCCTTCTGTTCATTGTAACTCTAAAACAAGCATAGAAATGTTTTATCAGTTGATAGTAGAATCCATAAATGGCTGTACCTGTTTACCCTTGCCTACTTTTATCAAGTGCAACAAGATTTGAGATCACTGGGCAGAGATTCCCATTTCAGATGCAGCAATTCACCAACCTCATTTGAGACGCATAGCCCAGCTCTTACCAGAATGTAAAAAGCAAGATAAACCTGCTCTTGGAAAGAAACATCTTACATGTTCACAAAGTAAGAGAGCATATTAACAGCCCCCACAAGGCTCCTTATGTACCGAGACTTTGCTTTAGGTGGGTCACCATAATGAGACATCTGTCTGGGAACAATACACAAAACCAGTTCAGTTAGCATAATTATCTAGCATCATGCTAGAAAAAAGCTAGGTCACATCGGCCGACGGATTGCAAAATGTATGTAAAAAGAACACAGAGAATGAGCAAATTTTCCATCCGTTGTTATCCGCTCTCAAAAGTGCCCCAAATTTGCATAAACAGAGCGGACAACAACGGAAAGGAATGGATGGGGGGGAGGACGTAGCGAGGATGTTAAGCAGATGCTCAGCAGAATCCTAGTGGATGGAAGCGGATGGAAGCAGATGATACATCCACAGGGCTTCCAGGGGAGAACAACAAAGCGGACGCGCAGAGGAAGGAGCGGATGCATAGTGGATGCATAGCAGATGATGCGGATGCATCATGGACGCCTAGCAGATGCCTAGTAGATGCCTAGCAGATGCAAAGCATTCACTGCGCATGCGGGGAGGATGCATTGCGTCAGCCCCACGGATATAAAAGGATGCAGCTGGCAAGCAGGTCACCATTCAGAGGAAAGACCTGCTGCCAGACACATCTTCAGCCAACAACCATGGGGAAGAAGAGGAAGCTTGTGCGTACTCCTGCCAGCCCTGGCAAGAAGGACAGGACCACCATCCCACCCCCTGGCGCTGACTCTGCTTCTGCTGGGGATTCTGCTGCTGATGCTGACTCTGCTGGTGCTGGTGCTTCTGCTGGTGCTGCTCCTGGTGCTGGTGCTTCTGCTGGAGCTGCTCCTGGTGCTGGTGCTTCTGCTGGTGCTGACTCTGCTGGTGCTGCTCCTGGTGCTGCTGGTGCTGCTGCTGCTGCTGCTGCTCCTGGTGCTGCTGCTGCTGCTGCTGCTGCTTCTGCAGGTGGAGGTGGTGTGGTGGACCAGCCCCTAGAACCTCAAAGTCCTACTGATGAGGGCCCAGAAGGCCCTGCCAGAGGGAGGAAAGGGCATTCGCGAGAAAAGGGTGAGAGGAGACAGTACTCCATTGCAGAGGAACATGAGGAGGAGGTGCTCGAATGGCTGAGAGAGAACGAGTACCTCTAGAGGAAGGGACACAGGCTCTATCGAGACACCAAGTGGAAGCAGGCAGCTTGGAGAGAGAAGGCGGAGAGCCTGGGCTACACTTGATGTCCTCCTCAGGTGGTGGAAGTACATGCACACCTGGTATGGGAAGCTGCACCTGAAGAAATCTGGCCAGGCCGCGGTCAAGCTCACCGACCGGGAGACCTACGTGATGACCAAGTGCAGCTTCTTGTAGGGTGAGATCCGCCATCGAGGAGCAGCCCCTCTGTCAACCCTCTCTCTCAGGCAGCCCACAGAGAGCCAGTCCTCTTCTGGCCAAGAGTCAGCTATTGTGTCTAGGCAAGTATTTTTGGAGCACCCCACGATGGAGACCCCCCCGACAGCTGAACTCCCCGTGGCGGAGCACATGGAGGACCCCCTGACTCAGTTGGAGCAAGAAGAAGCCGCTGCCACCAGAGACCAACCCACACCCACACCCAGCTCCAACTCCACAGAAAGCAGGCAGAGAGCCAGACAGGAGGGACAGAGCCACACTGTCCTCTTGGAGATCAGGGACAAAATCAAGTGTCGCGTAGATCTCCTCTCTCAGCTGGTACAGTCTGACATACCAACCTCTAACAGAAAGCCCTTCCTCACCTCCGTCAACCAGACACCCATGGAAATGCCCAAATCCCAGTACCATGTGATCAAGGAGAGGATCACAGGTCTTCTGCACCACCCTCCCGGCCCAGCTGAACCTGCTCCCACCCAGTCCAGGTCTGCTCCTCTACCCAGGTGATGTCACAGCCCTTCCAAGGCTTTCCACAGCTCCTCACCTACCAAGGCTATGGCTACCAGGAGTTCCAGCAGCACAGGCAGCCCTTCCCAGTCCAGGCACAGGTACATCGCACACCACAGGTGCCACCGATACCACCGATGACACAGGTGCCACCGATGCCACAGATGCCACTGATGCCACCGATGCCACTGACACCACAGATGTCACCGATGCCACAGATGCCACCCACGCCTCACCTCGCTCACCTGCAGACCAGGCAACCCCACTACACTCCTCCTTCCTCCACCCCACAGCCAAGCCCGGCCTCAGAACATCTGTCTTGGGACTGACACCCCATGTCATGGAGGAAGGGGCTCTCAACATCATGGGACTGAGCCAGCTCTCTGAGAGCTACATCCACACACCATCCCCTGTTGTCCTCTCGGGGCCAGGCACCCCAAACACTTGGTTCAGTTCTTTTAGTCAATAAAGTCTTGGTGGAAACTTTTAGCAATGGTTTAAGCCTTTGCATGTTTGTGGGATGGGTAAGGATAGCAGTGGGATGGGCAGGGATACCTGTGGGATGGGTAATAGCTGTGGGATGGGTAAGGATAGCAGTCGGATGGGCAGGGATACCTTTGGAATGGGTAATAGCTGTGGGATGGGTAAGGATAGCAGTGGGATAGATAAGCCTCCAGTGCAAGCATAGTGGGACTGTATGGTCCACCCTTCCAGGTGCCACACCTATGGCCCTTTATTATCAATAACAATTTAATCATTCATGAACATATTTCAACATAAACACAACTCTTTATTAAATGCCCTGTTCATTGTAGGGCCACTCAACATACATGGCACAATTTCATCAGTGTGATGAGACAGGCTCAAGGAAGCATCCATTAAGCATCTACCATCCTGTCTTGCCACTCCACTGCTCCAGCTTGGGAGTTGCACCAGTGTCTCAGTAGGTTGCGCTGCTTCTTCCCTTCACGTGGAGCTCTGTTGGGACCTTGTATATCCACAGTGTCTATCAGGTTACATCCTTGCCTCTATTCACCAGGCTCCATCTCCCCATTGCCTTGTTGACAGTCCACAAGTCTGTTCTGCAACACTGGGTAGTGGGTGCACATGAGATTGTGCAGGATGCAGCAAGCTTCCACGATGCTCCTCACAGTCTCTGGGTCATGTTGCATTGTGATGAGAAGTATCTGGAACCTGTTGGCCAGGATGCCGAAGGCGTTCTCCATCACCCGTCTTGCCCTGGACAGCCTGTAGTTGAAGATCCTCTCTTCACGGGTGAGGCATCTGGAAGTTTAGGGCTTCATGAGGTAGATTCTGAGGGAGAAGGCGTCATCCCCCATGATGAAGTAGGGCACATCTTGTGTGTCGTTGGGCAGGGGGTCTGGTTCTGGGAAGCCCATGGTGAGATTGCATTCCAGCCCCTCCTTGAGGTCACTGGCATTTATATACCTGGGCATCTGAAGATGACCCGTTGCCTGAAGCATCGATGTACATGAACTTGTAGTCAGCATCGACCATGGCAAAGAGGATGATGCTGAAGAAGCCCTTGTAGTTGAAATAATTGGACCCTGAATTGGCTGGAGCTTTGTAGGCCACGTGCTTCCCATCTATGGCTCCAACAGTGTGGGGGAAGTTCCACCTCTGATACCACTGCTCTGCAACTTTCTTCCAGCCTTCTTCAGTGGAGGGACACTGGAGGAGCTCCTCCAGGTATTCTTCAATGATGGCCTGCACCACTTCTCTGACCACAATGCTGATGGTGTTGTGTGGCACCCTCCAGGCGTACTGCATGTTCCTGTACGTGGTCCCAGAGGCCTGGTGGCGCAGAGTCAGTGCCACCTTCAGCCCAGGGTCCAGGCTGGGCTGGAAGTTGGTGTTTGCCTTGGTCAACCTGGGTCTCAGCCGCTCCACATGTTCATCAAACATCGCTGGTGGCATCCTCATGAAGTGCTGGAATGCACGAGGGTCTTCATTCCTCAGCCCCACCATCAGCTTGTTATACAGTCCGTACTCGGCTCTTCTCGCGATACATCTTCGGACCCACACACTTCTTGGATGCCTCCTTTTCCTTGCTTAGGACAGGTGAAGAGCCTGTAGAGGGCTTCACACTGTTGTAGAATGATGGCGGCTACCAAAAGGAGTGGAGATGACTGGATGCTGTGGAAGAGGAAGAGTCAGATGAAGGCTGAAGAGGTCTGCACCGCAGGGATGCTGGACTGAAAGTGAGATCCAGGTGAGTTCCTCCCCCTTTTTATAGGAAATATAGGTTTTCCACTAGATGTCCTTTTGCATCCTCTAGACATCCTCCGGCCATCCTAAATATCCAAGATACGAGCCCTATACAAATGTTTTTTCCGTTTTAATGCTTTATATGTGAGCTGCATCCGCTTTCATCCTTTCTACATCCGTGCAACTAACACTGTGTGTCCGTTCCGCATCCATTTCGGTTCCTCCCTGTGTCTGTTTTCCGCTGGAGCGGATTTGAGTTGCGCGGATGTGCAGCGCATGCCTAGTGGATATAGCGGACGCGTAATGGATGACAACAGACATATAATGGATGTTCCCCATATGCGTAGCGGATGTAGAACGGATGCGTTGGATACTTCATCCGTGCAGCTTCATCTGTGCAGCTCAAAACTTTTTGAGCAGATGAAATCACAGTAGACGGATGCTGGACGGATAGAGAGTATGAAAAACGTATGCAGTGAGTACAGAACGGATGCATCACATTAACCAACGGATGGCAAGCGTTTTTCTCCATTTTACATCCTCTTTCCATCTGTTGGTGCAGTGTGACATGGGTTGAAAGGACGTCCTTCTCTCTTCTAACCATGAGCCATCCACAGTTCTCCACTGTGCTATCTCATCTTCAAACATCTCAGATTAGTGAAATATTGTCTTCTTTGTTGAATGAGAAGAAAGATTTTCTGTCTAGATATGGCTACAGGCTAGCAAGTCCAGGACACCTTGCATTTTTTTGATGTTTAACTATAAAAGGGAGTATAAGATTAGTGTCAAGGTTCCATCTTTGAATGAAAGGAATAACTTTTATCAGAATATTGTAATTAAATGATCATCCTGTCTCACTCTATCTCATTGAAAAATATGCATGCCAAGCCTAAAAACCAAGCTGCTAAGAAGTGCTGATTAGGTAGGCAGGGCTAGGTTGATCAATGATTTCCCATTGAACATAGCAATAAGAAACTAGTAAATCTAAATTGAGTCACAGAAGAAAAAAAAATTCTCATTGATGTCCTCTTTCTAATAGTGTCCTTGACTAATTATTTATAAAAGATGCTGAAAACTGGATCTTGGTTGCTGTTGTAAAGAAGTAGTATCAGATTTGGAAAGACCATGGAAGCTATGAAGTCCTGTTCTCTCCTGGAATTAAAACAAAGCAATATCCTAAAATTGCTTTCCAGTTGCTTTCTAGCCTCTACATTAATATAGTGTTTAGAAATGCATGTATTTTTTGTGCTTGTAAGGTGCAGCATTTTCCCCAAAGCATCTTATCATGCTAGCTACTAACATTAAACTATATTTGACTGCTTTGTTATATTTGTTCTTTAATGACCAGCCTATTTCTTTTCCAGACTGGTAAGAAAGAAAGAAAAATAACTCTAAAGCAGAGCAAACATTTCCAAATCGTAAAAATAATTTATTGGATTGTACAATGCAGTAGGTGCAATATATTTAAAATACCCTTTTAAAGTAAAAACAATAAAAAGAAGCAGACAATGTACATAGTTAAAATAATTAAAAAAGCAACTGTGGCAGCTGTATCATAGGAGCAGGGATGGGATTCTACCAGTTTGCACCTATTCACTAGAACTGGTTGTTAACATTCTAAGCAGTTCGGAGAACTGGTTGTTAGAAGAAATTACTGACCTAATTCTGTAAGGAAGGCAGGAAGGAAACATTTTGGTGTTGCTTACAGAAACTGCCTCCCCGTTAAACCTTATCACATTCTTGGCAGTACTAGACTTTCTGTCTCAGGAACATCTGTGGAGTTTTTTTCCTCTCTCTGCTGGTACTTTGCTTATGTGGAGTGACCATTTAAAGTTACAATGACACTGAAAAAAGTGACTTATGACCATTTTTCACATTTACAATTGTTGCAGCATCCCCACAGTCATAAGAGACCAGGCGAGGAGATGCATGCCTCGATGTGATATTGAGTTGTCCACACCAGCCAATAACATGACCACCAAGCCATGTCCACCCAGTCACATGACCACCAAGCCACACCCACCATCTAAGCCATGCTCACAGAACCAATTATTAAAAATTTTGAATGTCACTCCCACATAGGAGTGAACTATACTGCTGTATCATTTCAGCATTCGGCAGCTACATTTAAAAAAAAAAAAATCTTTCTGCAGAAACTCTGATTGATTCCTCATATAAAGTAAGTTGACTCATTGCTTTCTATATAATGAAGAACAAAGGAAACAAAGCCAAGAATGGCTACCAAGTTGTGCTTCTGGTTTGGAGGCATTTAAATCAGGCAAATTATATTTTGAACTGGTGAAGTTCTAGTTTCCTTGCATTGTAAGTGCTATATATGTAAAGCAGAGGGACCTGCTGTGGCTACAAGTTGGTAGGGAGATGAATAGATGGCATGTCACTTCAGTCCCATCTGCCATTTCCCACTTCCAGTGTTTCTGTTATATACAATAGTGCTTTAGAATATCACAGGATGATATATATGTTGCTACTTACAGCACCATATGATTTCTGCCCAAAGCAATCCCACTTTTCCAGCTTTCAACTTGAACTTTATATATTTGGAATAAGATTTATGGATTTTTTTTTCAAGCACATCATGCAGATATTATGTAGAGGAAATATGTCTAGGAGAATGATAACTGGGCACAAAGTGTAAGATATCTTTCTATATATCACAATCTTTTTCTGTCTGAAATGTAATGAATCTGCTATTATAAGATTAATCATATCAAATGTCTTAAAGCAAAAAGTATGTTTAGAGATAAATGTTACATTGGCAATAAATCATTTCTATTGAACTAAGTAGACAAGAAAGGAAAACTTTTAATATCAAGAGAGGCCTATCGTTCCTGAAATAACCTATAAGTCATGCAGTGAAAAATGAAATATGATGCAAGTGGATATGATAAATTCAAAGCAATTCATTTTATTCTTCTGTCTTAAAATTAAAAAAAAATTGTTTCAGAGTCAATGTTGTTTTATATCAGATTATTGCTAATGCCAAAAATAATAGCAATTTTTCATTTCATCATAGTAGAATTGAAATAAAAAAGTTTATGGAGTAGAACTAATTAGAAACTTTTTTCTTTACCTTCTGAAAAAAAGAAAAGAGCAAAACAATTAGTCCAGAGTCAGCAACTATTGCTGCTTTACTGTTCTTTATCCATGTATAAAAATATCAAACTATAAGCAATGCTACACACACACACATACACACGAATCAGCATATTTAATACATCAAAGAAACAGGCTTGCTTAAAAGATGTATTTTAACTACTTAAGCATATAATTTCAAATAAAATAATGGATTGTGAAATGTTAATACAAAAATTAGTAAGGAATTTAGTAATGCAAAGCAGTAAAATACTTCCAAACATTTTTTCTTTTTTTCCAAACTGTGCTTAAGCATTAGATGCCATATAATAAATTGGAATACATAAAAAAAAAAAGTCTCCTTGCATCTCACAGCTGAGTTAATATCAAGTGAAGTTTTTTTTTTCCTAGAAACAACCAGAATGGTCTCTAATGCGACTACTGAAGATAATAATCTGATAAATAACAATTTGAGACAAAATAGATGGGGTATTGTGTAATAAAACCTGTTTATCTTTGGGGCAGTCCTAAAGCTTGTATCATACTTATTGAATTTTTGACTAGATGAGTCATATACATAACTGACCACTGTTGATAATAGCATCATAGACATGAGATAGACATGAACATGAAGACACTATAAAGTCTAGAACAATCATGAACATAGACTATCATACTGAAAATGCATGAACTTGTTAATTAGCACCCAAGTCTGTTTTCATGCACAAATTTGAATGCTATCATGTTTTGTTGCAATCAATAAATTGATTGCATCAGTAACCATTTTTTGGTGAAACAAAACTACTTTGAACACGCAAATAAACCAGGGACATACAAGGCTGGCGTACAAGTTGAAGAAAGAGAAAATATATATATACAAAATTTGCAAGATGAGAATGGGACCCTTCACTATCTGACAGAAGGGGGAGGGAAACCATCGCACAATTATTTTTACAACTTTGTATAGTCAGGAGGACATACCGGAAGAAAAGATTAAGCAATACTTAAGCGAGAGGGACCTATCTACAAAATCAGATATAATGTTGAATGGTAAAATCATGATAATAGAGATGAAGGATGCAATCAAGAAACAAAACAACAACAAAACACCGGGACTCAATGGAATTCCTGCAGAAAGAAATTCAAGAGCCACTGGAGAACTTAATGTTGGATTTATGTAATGAAATGTTAAAGCAGGCAAGACTACCAAATTCTTGGATAGAGGCATATATTATGCTTATTTTAAAAGAGAATGCAGATGATCAGCAGATCAAAAACTATAGACCAATCTCATTACTAAATGCCAACTACAATAATTTGTTACAATAATTGTGGAAAGAGTTAAAAAAAATTCAGTAAGTTTATTCACCCCGATCAAAATGAATTTGTACCAAAAAGGCAGTTAAGGAATAATATAAGAATGATAATGGGCATGCTGAAATACTATGAGGCTCATCCATACAAGCAAGTGGCACTGACATTTGTGGATGCGCAAATAGCCTTTGATAACTTAAACTGGCAATTCTTCACCAACCAATTGAATATGATGAACTTTGGAGAAAAATTTATAGGGATGATTAAGGCAATATATATTACACAAACAGCAAGAATAATATTAAATGGGGAAATGACAGATAAATTTAATATATCCAAAGGAGTAAGACAGGGATGACCACTATCTCCGCTCCTGTTCATTCTATCCGCAGAGGTACTACTAACACATATTAAGCAAAAGCAGGAAATAAAAGGGTTGAGAATCAAAAATGAGGAATACAAAACACAGGCATTTACAGATGATATGGTTTTAATTATAGGAGACCCACTAGAAATAGGAAGCATATTAATAGAAGAAATAGAAGAATTTGGCAAAGTCGCTGGGCTTTATCTTTAATAAAGTTGCTTTAATAAAGCCCAAAGTAGCTGGGCTTTGTCTTTGTCTTTGTCTTTGTCTTTGTCTTTATCTTAATAAAGATAAAATGAAGATAATAACTAAAAAGTCAGAAAGAGGAACTGAAGGAGAAATTGGGGATTCAGATGGTTAAAAAAGTGAAATACCTTGGAAATTGGCTGACAGCAAAATGTTCTTTCATAATTATAATAAATTATTACAACGAATACAAAAGGATTTAGATAACTGAGGAAAATTATAGCTGTCACTGATAGGAAGAATTGCCACCATTAAAATGAATATACTACCTAAAATCCTGTTTCTGTTCCAAACAACACTAATAAAATTAGGAAAAAAGGTTTTTTAAGAATTAAATAAAGTAATAACAAAATTTATTTGGCTAGGAAAGAAAGCCTGAATAAAATTAAAGCTTTTGCAGGATAGTAGGAATAGGGGAGGTTTTGGGGTCCCAAATTGGGAATTTTACTACTATTCACCGGCCTTGACATGGCTTAAAGATTTGATAAATTTAAACAACAAAAGAGTACTAACAATAGAGGTTTATGATTTGCAGCTTGGTTAGCATACCTTTATCTGGGAAGGGAAAAGCAAGTTGCATTCATATTTCCAGAGACATCAAGTAAGAGATGCCCTGTTATTTAGTCTGGGTGAGAGAATTAAGAAAAACTATTATATGAAAATTCCAACCTGGTTATCAACCATGGAAGCAATGATGTATCCCAATGTATTAGATATAAACAAGTTAGTCAGATATGCTGGATGATCAAGGGGAACTAAAATCTTATCAAGAGTTAAAGGCACAAGGAATAGAGATAGATTGGTGGCCATATCTATAAATCCAGATAAGGTACAAAAAAGATCTAGAGCAATGTGGTTTTTATAAAGACCAACAGGAATTAGATAAAATATTACAGGGGATGGGGGAAGAATGATTACCAAAATGTATGACTATCTTTTAAGATTTAAAATGGAGGAAGAAACAGTTAAGGATATCGTGATAACCTGGGCCAAAAATTGTGGGTATAGTATTGAATTGGAATATTGGGAAAAATTATGAGAGATAAATTACAAATTAACAATGTCAACAACCTACAAAAAAAATTATATAAAATGTTCTATTGCTGGCATTTACCCCTGGCAAGGTTGGGTAAAATGTTCCCTAATAGATTGGTGAAATGCTGGAAGTGTGACTATAAACAAGGAACTTTCTTCCATATGTGATGGACCTTCCCCAAAGCTAAGAAATATTAGCTCAAAATTAAGAATTGGCTAGAAGAAATTACAAAGCAAAAAATAGAGATAAAACCAGAGATATTTTTATTGAGTATATTAAGATATCTGTAAAAAAATTTAATACATAATATTTCATATAATAACTGCAGCCGGAATTGCCTTTGCCCAGAACTGGAAACAAGACAATACTCCTGCTGACATAATGATAATGAAAAAGGTTTTAGAATGTGCAGAGAGGGATACGTTATCGATGGAACTAAAAGACAGAGAAGAAATGGAATACTATGAGATTTGGAATTTATGGTACAATTGGTTGGAAGGTAGATGCAAAGCTGATAGATGAAGGGTACATAGGAGTTATAGTAAGATTAGAAAAATATTGCTTGTAATCTTGTAAATATTTGGCTTATGTTGAACACAGAAACAACTATGTAATATATAGTAGCAACCTACACAAAGTTGGTATTCAGAAGGTTCTGACCAGTTCTGGAGAACCAGTAGTGGAAATTTTAAGTAGTTTGGAGAACTGGAAGCGGAAATTTTGAGTAGTTCGGAATACCACCTCTGACTGGCCTCACCTCCATCTATTCTCTGCCTCCTGAGGGAGAGAAAACTGCTATTATTTTTAATTGTTCCATTATTTGTCCTATATTAATATTTTGCACTGTCCCCACACCTAGGGTGATTTTACTGCCTTTCTTTTGCCCAGGTATTTTTCAGGGTTTACATGTCAATAGTCCAGAGCATAAATACAGGTGTGTTTAATAAAGTTGAAAGGAACTATGGAGGTCTTCTAGTCCAATTCCCTGCTCAGGCAGGAAAACTCTGAGGATGCCAAAATCTGAATAGAGGTCCTGGGAAAGACATCAGAATAACAGAATAACACTTAAAAGGGAGTTAAGTGTTGGGGGGTATAGAGTTCCCTTGGGGGGAATTCTATACCATTTCAGAGAAATGGCTGTCCAGTCTTTTCTTAAAAACCTCCAGTGTTGGAGCACCCAGAACTTCTGGTGGCAAGCATTCCACTGGTTAATTGTTCTCACTCTCAGGAAGTTTCTCCTTACTTTTAGGTTGCTTCTCTCCTTGATTACTTTCCATCCTTCTGATGGTTTGGAAAATACATTGTTTGCCTTCTGGTGCTTTGGAAAATACATTGTCCCCTCTCTTTCTGTCAGCCCCCTAAAAGCCTGTTGCCTATCACACTCTTGGGCAAAGCATGTGAGCCATTTCTTCCTTTCAATGGTCCATGAAATTACATCTATAGTACATAGATAATTAAGTCAAAAATAAGTGAACAACATTTTTACAGAACTATAGATATGTTGAGGCTGGGTGTGACAAGGAATGGCTGGGAGGGGAGGGGCCAGGTGAGGCACCCCTTGACATGAGTCACATGACCCTAAACCACACCTCCCAAATAAGCTATGCCCATAGAACCAGTAGCAAAAAATTTTGAATCCCACCACTGGCTTGTATCCTGCCTCTATGCTGTCTTGACTTAATGATGGTTTCAGTAAAACCTTGATGACAATCTTAGAAACAGCTTACAAATATTCACTCCAGACAATATGCTACCATGTCCTCCCATGGAACATTATCCTGTTGCTATGACCCGTCCTCCCACACACAGATAGCTAAATTAAAAGCATATTTAATGCTTGTAACTTTCAAAGCTTGGAGCAAGGTGTTTTCATTTCATTTCAGTCCCCAAACTTCCCATAAGTTATCTAGGCTATTTGAGGACTAAACTCGAGTGTTCTATCTTAAATGAAAGGAAAATTGGTGAAATATTGGAACTGCATTGTTAAAAAAAACTAATCCAAATAGAAACAAAAGGAAGTTTGGAAAGACAAATAGTTATTTAAAAAACAAAATAAAGGTTTCTACATTTAACCAACAACATTTGGGTTACAAGGCAAAATTATATTAATCACTGTGTGCTGTTTTAATATCTCGGATAAAAGAGCATTCTAAAAGGTACTATATTATGTTAAGCACTGGCTCAGTTAAAGAGGTGGGGTTTCTGTTGCAACATAGACAATTAACTGCTGAGGTTGGGCTTCAACAAAATGTAATTTCAAGGCCTACCCTGTAGTTAGCACCATGGGCTTTAGATTTTGAATCCCATGAAAAGATAGCAAACTGATAATTGTTATTCTTACAATAAGGACAGGGAGAAAGGCATGACTGTTCCCTGCCAAGCTGGACTCAAATTTTATGCACTTGAATGAAAGGGTGAATGCTCATGCAATTAAATAAATAGTTATATTGCACTACTTTAAATTCATCCAAAAGCTGTAGCTTTTTAAATAGCATTTTCCCCAGTTTTACTTCCAAAGGAAATGCAAATGGGAATCCACTAAAAAACGAACTGCAAATATTCCTTTTGCTTTTAACCCAGAAAAAATTTCTACTGTGTTCCTTTACCATATTCATTCTTGGGTATTATGTAACCTGGTGTAACTTGGTCTTCATAGTTTTTCAAGGATGACAAACCTATGTTATCATCCTTGCATCCAGACATACAGAAAAAAGCAAGTGAACATCTTCACTTTCATACCTTTGAATGCAGAATATAGTATCTATGCATGCATGTATCTATGCTTTTGCTGAATTGTATCACATTATGCTGAAAGCTTTCTGGAAATGCCTATCATTAATATAAAGCATGTCATGTTTTGAAAAACATGTTTCTTCTCCATCATTTTGATAATAAGTGAACTGTGTCATCACAATATTAATTTCCCATAATGTAATTTAATCTTAACAGATAGAAGCTACCTATCACTTAAATATCTTCATTATTAGTTCTAAGGCTAGCAGATTTTCCTAGTCAATAGTTTTGCCTTTATATTTAATTTTAGCCCCATTTTTTCACTGTTCTCCTTGACTTATTCTTAAAAATGTCATTGCATTTTCAATTATCCAAATACTGCCATTAGCCTAGCACAGGTTATTCAAATTTTTGCTCCAGTTTTAAACCATACTCATCTTCTTCCAATTTAGCTACTGTTTTGTTCGGAAAACACACGAGGTAGACCGGGTTCCAACAACAAATACTTTATTCTTAAACTAGTTAGTAAATAGGAACACTTGGCTGAAGCTGAGGCCAGCCTTTTATACAGGCTGGCTTGCCTGCTTGCAGCCAATGGCAGTTGTTTAGATTTGCCGCCTTTTAGCAGCTCTTTGGATTGGTTCCTAGTGAACCAATCCAATGTTCATTTTATTGACCAATCAGGTTTGTAGATTTGGAGTCACCCACTTTACATATAGAACACCCCTCCCCCCTTAGTTCAGTCCTACGTGGTGACGTAGTCTCGCAGGTAGGCGGGGCTTTTCCAGACTCGACTTGACTTGCGCGGTTCATTCTTAGTGAAGACTTCGACCGGTTCGGATGGGGCTGCTGTGTCGTCCGTCCTTCTCCCTGGAACCGTCTGGAAGGGTGAGTCAGCCATTTTACCGCCGCCTGAGTTTCTTAGGCTGACGGTTTCGCCGCTCCCTCCCGTTTCCTCTGGGCAGGTCGAGCTGGCTTGGCTGGCCCATTCCGATGGGCTCTTCACGCAAGTCTCTCCAAACAGTGAGTCTTTTATTTGCTCTTTTTGTTCGTATGTTTCATTGGGTTTGGTTTTAAACAGTTCTTTATTTATTTCTCGCCTTTCCCCCCCCCACCTTGGTTTGCAATTCGCCGGTTTTTTCGGTGAATGTTTGTAAGTCTGTGGTTCTCTCTATAATTCGAGATCGAAGCTGGTCTATGTGCCGCTTCCATTCCCTGCCATCGTCTAATTTTAATCAGTAGGATTTGGGGCCTGTAATTTGGATAATCTGTCCTGGTAGCCATACCGGGTCCCCAGTGAAGCTTTTAGCGTATACCAAATCGCCTATTTCGAATTGTCTGAACCGTGTAGAGGAGTCAGGGGGGTTTTCTGGGGTAAAATTTGGGTGTAACCTATCAAGGTGAGATCTTAATTTTCGCCCCATCAGTAATTCTGCTGGGGACTTATTGGTTATGGTACTGGGCGTTATGTGCTGGAGTGTGAGCAAACGGTTTACTTTCTGTTGGACATCTCCAGCGTCCATTCGTTCCAACCCTTCTTTAGTAAACTGGACCATTCTCTCAGCCCTGCCGTTCGCAGCCGGGTGAGCCGGCGCGGTTAGGGCATGTCTTATACCTAGGGAGGCTAGGTATTGCTCAAATGGTATGCTGGTTAGCTGTGGCCCATTATCTGAGACAAGAACATCCGGTATGCCATGGGTGGCAAAAAGGTTGTCCAGCTTTTTAATTACAGTTTCTGTTGTCGTTGATGGCATAACTTTTACTTCAAGCCAATTTGAATAGGCATCAACGACAATCAGAAAGGTATGCCCCTTGGTAGGACCCGCGAAGTCAATGTGTATTCTTGACCAAGGTCCCCGAGGGGTTTCCCAGTCCTTAACGGGTGCTTTTGGTGGGGATGGTCTAATTGCCTGGCATTTGTGGCATGAGCTTACCCAATACTCTATGTCCTTATCAATACCCGGCCACCAAACATAACTTCTGGCAAGGCTTTTCATCTTAACCATTCCCGGGTGCCCTTCATGTAACAACTTAAGTACCCTGGGCTGTAATTTGGCGGGGATTACTACCCGATCACCCCACAACAAACACTCCTTTTGGATTGAAAGTTCAGTCTGTCTGGACCGGAAAGGTTTAAAGTTTTCAGTTTTTTGATTCTCTGGCCAGCCTTTACCTACCCAGCTAAGAACGCGGGCAGTCAATGAGTCTTTCGCGGTGGCTCTGGCGACATCAAACGCTGATATGGGTAGATCGGGGCAAGTCTCGATTTGTAGCGTTGTCATCGCTGGTGCTGGGTCTTCGTCGGTTGCTGGTAAGGGTGCTCTGCTCAAAGCGTCCGCATGGGAAATTTGTTTCCCTGGCCGATGTGTCAGAGTGTAGGAATAAGCTGCTAGGAACTCTGACCATCTCATCATTCTTGGGGACAGTATGTTAGGTGTTGGCTTGTTTCCCGCCAAAATCCCCATTAGCGGTTTGTGGTCCGTTATGATTTGAAAAGTCCGCCCATATAAGTATTCGTGGAAGCGTTTTACTCCAGCGACAATTGCTAGAGCTTCCCTGTCCAATTGGCTGTAATTCCGCTCGGTTTTTGATAGAGTCCTAGAGTAATATGCGACGGGTGCTTCTCTGCCATCAGGTAGTTGGTGGCTCAGGATGGCACCTACTCCATATGGTGAGGCGTCGGAGGTCACTGTTAATGGCAGAGTGTTGCTAAATTGGATGAGAACGTTTGTTGATGTTAGCAAGCTTTTAATATTTTGGAAGGCTTTTTTTTCTTTGTAACCCCAAGTCCAAGTTGCCTTTTTGTCTAGCAGACGGTGTAACGGTTCTTCTATAGTGGCTTTGTTTGGCAGGAACACGTTATAAAAATTAATTAATCCTAAGAATGCTTGTAGTTCGGTTTTATTTCTTGGTTCAGGAGCGTCTTTGATTGCTTTAACTTTTTTGTCTGTGGGGTGGATACCCTCTCCGTCTACTGAGTAGCCCAGGAATTCGACGCTGTTCTTAATTAAACAGCACTTTTCTCTTTTTACCTTGAGGCCAGATTCCCTAAACTTAGTTAATACTTCTTTGAGTCTGTTCCTTAATTGCGTTTCATCTCTGGCCGAGATTAGGACGTCGTCAAAATAGGGAACGACTCCTTGTATGCCATTTAGAAGGCGTTCCATCAGACTCTGGAAGACGCCAGGGGCCACACTTACTCCGAATTGGAGCCGGTGACATTTGAATGCGCCCTTATGGGTGACTATAGTCTGTGCTTCTGCTGTTTCTGGGTCCACTGGGAGTTGTTGATAGGCTTGTGCCAAGTCGAGTTTGGCGAAAACTTTGCCTTTTCCCAGGGAATGAAGCAAATGCTGGACTACTGGCAACGGGTATGCGCTTGGTTGTAATGCGTGGTTCAGGGTAGCCTTATAGTCACCACAGATTCTGATGGACCCGTCAGGTTTAATGGGTGTGACAATAGGCGTTTCCCACTTGGCATGGTCCACAGGTTCTAACACCCCTTGGGCTATTAATTTGTCCAGCTGTTCCTCTATTTTTGCCTTTAGTGCAAAAGGAACTTGCCTGGCTTTTATTCTTCGTGGGGCTATTTGGGGGTTTAGATTGAAAGAAATGGGATTTCCCCGATACTTGCCAAGTGAGCCGTCAAAAACGTCCTGGAATTCTCGGATGAGGTCGTCTTCCCAGCCGGTTGTAGTCACTCAATCGACCCCGGTCATCCCGATACCCAATGGCGTGAACCATTCGATGCCCAGGAGGCTTGGTCTGTCTTGGTTGACTATGGTCAGCGGAAGCACCTTGACGTGATGTTTGTAGGCGACTCGGAATTGTCCCATGCCTACCACAGGGATTTGGTTTCCCTGATAGTCCTTGAGGGTTAGGTGCTGCTTCTTCAATTCTTTGGGTTTGATACCTGGGACTAGCTGTTTTATTGTGTCCCACGATACCATGGAGAGGAATGACCCCGAGTCCACTTTCATCTTGCAGTGTTTTCCTTCGATTTTCACGATGACTTTAATTTTTTTTCCACTTTCCGTCTGAGCGCTCTGTATAATGACAGTTTGGTGTGTATTGGCTCGCTTCTCTTGTTGCCACTTTCTCTCGGCTCGTTTAGGCTTGGCTCGTGTTGGGGAATTTCTGCGTCTCGTCGGGCTGTAGTATTTTTTGTTCCTGCAGACCTTCTCGATGTGCCCTCGTTTTTTGCAATGCCGGCAGATGGCATTGAGAAATCTGCATTCGGCTCGGGGATGGTTTCCTCCGCAGCCAGCGCATTCCCGCCAATTTCTCCTTTCGCACTCTTTTTTGTTCGTGAGCAAACGGTGGACCTCGTCGTCCTCTTCGCTCGATTCAATTGTTTCGCCCGACTCTTCGTAGTGGGTTGTGGTGGCAGGGTGCTTTCTGTCTTTGGTTGGTGTTTCTTCGCTGTGTGTGTTCATCTTTTTAATGGCTACGGCAGATTTTTTCGCGGCTTCAGCGGCTGTGGCTTCCACGATGGCTTCGGTAACAGTGATGTTGGGCTTGTTGAGCAATTTACTCTGTGCGGTCGAGTCTCTCAGGCCCAGCACCACGCGATCCCTCATTGCCTCGTCTATGTTCAAAAATTCACACTCACCCCCTATTTGTCTGAGGGCAGCGATGAAATCGGCGACGGTCTCTCCCTCTCTCTGGTCTCTGCGGTAAAATTCGTGTCGCTTTATTAAGTTAGACACCATCGGAGCGTAGTGTGCTTTGAGGAGTCTTTGCAATTCTGTCCACGTTAGTTGTTTAACGTCTCGGGGCTTCGCAAGGGCCTTTGCCATCTTAAAAACTGTTGGCCCGCAGTGCGTCAGGAACACAGCTCTCTTGCGTTGTTCTGAAATGCCTTCCATTTCATTGCTCTCCAAATACATTTGGAAGCGATCAGCATAGGAATCCCAATCCTCTTCGTTGGGATTGAAGGGTGCGGGCGGTGCGTTGTTTCCAGACATCTTGGTTGTAATCTGGACTTCTTATCACCGCGTGCAGGTTTTTCCGTTCAGGACGATCCCATCCTCGTCGCCAGTGTTTTGTTCGGAAAACACACGAGGTAGACCGGGTTCCAACAACAAA